>CAUOFW020001947.1:1178124-1207588 GCA_963454935.2 Ilex paraguariensis
ATATATATATATATATATATATATATAATGGGTGCTTGGCATGGCATTTTCACGGGACATTTAATATTCATTTGGGCTGGGAGTGATCTCCATAGGAGATACCCTATTGAGCGTGACTCACCCATTATGAGAATATATTTTAGGTGTTGGATAGGCTTCCACTGAATGCCCTCAGTTGGGCCCGTATTCTTGGCAGAGCCAGGCTGTGGCTTTTGAGTTATATTTTATTGTCCCTTGTATAGATTTACATTTGGCCTTGTATATTTTAAGTACAAAACTTATATTTTGTTAAAGGTATGTAATGCGACTCTTATGGATGTTATTCTTTTGTGAATGAATGAATGTTTTGAATGTTTATATTCAATACTATGTTGATTGAATGTTGATGGTTGGGACTCGGTGTCATCAATGGTTAGGATTGCACAAGTTAAGTGTGTTGGGTAGAGCTCCCCGTACAAAGGGCACTCTGCCTGAATTTTTTTTAAAGTTATGGGCCCTGGTGAATGGGGTATCATTACATGTTACCGGGTTAAACGATATCATGGGTTATTTTGAGGGTTGATGGGTGATCAATGGGTTAATCAAAAGCCCCAAAAATTGGGGCATCACATCGTCCAGATACGCTCTATCTTCTCTATAAACACATGTGACAAATACTCATTTTTTCATCCTTCTTGCTCTAGATCTCTTCTTCTTACATGCTCTATCTTTCAAATCACTGACTCACAAATTTTACTTGCAAATTTAGATAAACACTACCAAAGGAAGATGATATCCAAAACTTAATCATTTTGGCTCAATTAATGCCTTGCCCAATGTAATTAGCCAATAATTAATATAAAAATTACACAATATCCAAGGCTAATCACTATAAAATAATTTTGAGAATGTCTTCTTATAGGCTATTCTATGGTAAACCTTGTCACTTGCATATGGAACTTGAGCGTCGAGCATATTGCGCAATTAAAGTGATGAATTTTTACATGGATAAAGCTGGGGCATATAGAAAACTTCAAATCAATGAATTAGAGGAACTTAGGAATGATGCTTGTGACAATGCTTAGATTGCAAACGAGAATAAAAAAATTTTGTGATAAAAATAGTGAAAGGAAAACATTTAAGCCCTCCTAGAATGTTTTGTTTTACAATTCTCACCTCAAACTTTTTTTTTTGGAAAGTAGAGGTCTAGGTGTTTAGACCCATTTTCTGCGACCCAACCATGCATGATATGCATTTTAATATTAGGAATGTGAATGTCGTTGGCTATTGAATTTGATTATTGATTGGGTTTTGGTTAAGCCTATGTGGCATAATTTGCTTGTGTGGCAGTGATTTGCCTGTATGGCGGACATGGATAACATCGGTGCAGGATCGTGGCATTTTGTGTGATGTTATAGTCATGTTTACACTTATTTGTATGGGATGTTGTTAAATTCTAATTAAGGATGACTTTTTTAAATTTTTGGGAACATGGTTGTGTTAATCCTGTTATGTTCGTGAATTTCCTGGAAACTTCTTATTGGTTTCTAGAACTAGTAGTGATGCAAGGAGTCCATTGCCAAGTTAGATAGCGTCTATGATGGCACCTAAGGGTCTTCATGTCCGTTTTATACAACATAGTACACATAAATAATGGGTTGTAAATATTATTTTGTGGTTTGTAACTAAGTAAGGGTTGTGGTTAATCAACTTTCCAATAGTGTACCATTAAACTCCAATCTTGTTTTTGAAAGCCATTTTTTGCTTGTATGTGTATGTGGGATTGTGTAGCATGTACACAAGGACCATTGTTGTGTTTTCAAATGTTAAGGTTTACTTAACTATATGGGATAGGTTTTGCACCATAGGTAGGGACGTTATAATGTGCACAAGGAACATGTTTTATGTATTAAATGTTTGGGCTTCTCTTTAGCATTTATGACAGATTTTTGTACTCATGAGTTGGGTTGTTACATCAACTATGTTAATTATGTGTAAATATGAACACAACGTTAAAGGTAGGGATTAACAAGAAAGAACCTAAACACCACAGGAAGACGCTAAGTGAGGGAATTGTAAATGCATTAACCCAAGCATATGAAGATAAACATATATACACATGCACATTTAGAATACAAGTTTGAATATAAAAATATTTATATTCAATTGTGATAACACATGTTAGGTATGGAGGCATCTACATTATCGAGCCTAAAGCTCCAATGGGGGATCGAACTTAAAGTGGATACCAATTCAAGGTGAGTGTACTAACTCATATACCTTTTATTGGCTTATGAATGTTATTTATTGTCGGAATATGAGTGTGAATGAAAGAATATTTATGTTCGGATGGAAGTTATGATTATAGACTTATGGGCAAATGTAGCCTTAGTGGCAAATGTGAGATGACCTTAGTGGTGGACTCAATATGACCTTAGTGGCTACTATTATATAGCCTTAGTGGAAAAATTATTAAGTGAACTTGGTGTTAAAAATATTAATATTTTCATAAGATGTTTAACCACGAGTGACGGTGTTACTGGAGATTCTAATTTCTTTTGATATGTGAACCAAAGTGTAATTGTTGGAAGAGAGATGCTATTTCTTACATTTGCTTTGTATACTAACTAAGCTTTCTAATCCTCACTCTTTGTAGTTTCTCTATTCCTCAAGTACCCCATGCTCGAAGGAAGTCCATTGCTAAGTCTAGGAGGTTAAGAGAGAGTCAACTCTAGAGTCCTTTTCCTATTATTGATGAGAGCATATTATAATCTTTATAAAAATTCATCTTAGTTATGCTTGTCACTTAATTCCTTTATTTTAATATAGTTTTGTATTTTATACTAATATTTTGTGCTTGAAGTAGAATTGGTGTAAAAAAGAAGATTGACACGTGTTTCAATGCCATGGAAGACTTGAGGAATCAGCTAAGATGTCCATGAGTGCAGCCAAAACTGAGGAAAATACCACTTCTATCGGAACAACTGAAGCCAGAAATATGTTCTACCATTAGGTCATCCTTCCCACTGGTAGGTACAATCCAGAAAGCTGTCCTACCGGTAGGTGAGTGTTGTCCTAGTGGTAGGTTGAAAATAAGAAGGCGTCATAACAGTAGACGAGCAGAGCAACTAATAGGAAGAAAACAGTGAACAATCCTACTGGTTAGTCGTTTTATGCTTCCTACTGATAGGTTTCTATAAATCTACTACGAGCAAAGATTCAAAAAGACAATCTGCTGGGTTATTTTAAAGGCCATGATAGATGGATTAAAAAGAGAAAAATAAGCACAAAACTCCCTATAAAGACAAAAGTATAGTAAGAGAGAAGAGAGCTTTCATTCCATCATGTAATTCACCATTCTTCTTGTTCTATCTCCTAGGGTTCACAATCTTTCTTCTTCTTTTAAATTTTTTTCCATTGTTTACTTTACAAGCTTTATTTAAATTCAAGTCTTTAATTCTGCAAATCAATTATTTTTTTTATTTTCTCCGAATGATTTACATTCATTACGATTTCAATACATGGTATTTACTTGTGAATTCAATTCTTGCAAGTTCAATTATTGTCTTTCAACGACATGATGTGTAATGACATATCTTGTCTTTACACATCTTGTCTTGCAATCATTTGATTGTAATGACACATCTTGTCTTTACTCACGCACGGCAAAAAGTAAACTAAAAGCGATTGAAGAACGTATGATGTCATTACACATCATGTCTTGCAAGAATTGAACAATCAAACATGCAACTAATTAAAGATGTGTAAAGACAAGATGATGTGTAATGACAAATTTCTGAGGAAAGACCTCAAGGAAGAATAAGACTACTTTGATTGTTTAGCGGAGAATGCCCAATTTTAGGATATTTTTTATCTCTCTGAACAATCAAACGTGCAACTAATTTTTTGACCTTTGCATAGCCCCTAAACCAATTTTATGACTCCTTAGGTCCAGTTTTGGCTAGGACAATACCACTTTCAAAACCAAACACCAAATTAAACAAGTTTGATTTTCAAAGCCTTAAAACCATAAAACCACCACCACCGGCCATGGAGACCTTCCAACCCACTACCAAACTTCCTCTCTAACACCCAGAAACCAACCCCATTACTTGAATTAAACCCAAATATCAAGAATCATAAAACCCATTTCAAACCAATAGAAAACCCTAAAATTCAAAAACATGAATTCATTCTTAAATAGTAATCAGAACATGACTTTAACGTCATAAACAACTTCATAGCAACCTATAATGCCCCAAAATCCACCATGGAAGGCAATACTAACTATACAACATCCAAACCATGATAGCAATTAATAATATCCATAAAAAATCCATTCATCTTTCATAATAGCTAAAGCAAAATCCACAACTGGTATTTACATCAATGAACTTACATTCAAAAATGTTGTACTACTATTGCCAAAAAAAAAAACTAAAAATGTTTAAATAATTAAGTCATTCCAAACAATATGTAAATTAAACCTTCAACTACATTCTCAAACCCCAATAATATCTCACAGCAATATAAACCAAATATTATCGGTAACATCTTCCCATAATCAACATCCAAAGTTAAATTATAAAAGAAATATCTTCCTCTAGACTGAAATGTTGTTTCGGGATGGGGAACCCAATGTAGATCTTCTCTTATGATTATACATCATGGAAACCAAGACAATTCACCTAGAGAGGGTGAATAGGTTTACCAATTTTAGCCCAAATTAAAATGTAATCAAAACTTATATCTACCTTAATTACCTATTCTCAATCGAATATGAAAATTAACAATGAGAACCCCTTTAATCACCAAGAACCCCTAATGGTGATGCACAAATCGGTGTTGTGTAAAATCAACAGTCAAGAATATGAATGAGTGCAGTCAATGAGCAATAAACAAGCAATTAATGATAAAACAGTAAATAAAGGGCTAATACAGGGATTTATAGTGGTTCGGTCCGGGTGACCTACTTCACTCTCGTAAATGGCAGTGGTGGCCTAAGTCTTTTATTAATGGATAAAATCGCCGGAGATAGTATCTCCAAGAGTATTACAGTGCTTGGAGAAGGAGAGAATAGGGTGTACAATGGGAGGTGTAGAGGCTTTGGAGGCGTGCCCTCAATGTTGAGTGGGCGTACATTATATAGTTAGGGTAAAGCGGTGAGGCGGTGATGTGAGGGAGAAGTCTTTCCACAATTTTGGTAAGTATAATCTTAGTAGGACTAGATCTCTGTATCCCGATATTCTCTCACTCGTGTCCCTATTCCATAGGAGGATGATCCTGATCTTGAGCTTAGTCCTGGATTTGGTCTTGACCTTGAATTTAAATCAGAGTAGGCTTGGGCTTGCCATGGAGTCAAGAGGACATAGGAGGACAAGGGGCAACCCTGGGCGCTTGGGTGACCCCTTGGGCGTCTGCCTCTTGGATGTTCACCTCTTGATGCCTTCTTGAATTTCCTCCTAACGTATCAGTCCAGCTTCCCTTAGGCTCTGTCTTTGGTTCTGAGTACTTGGGCTTCGTGGTTTATTTTAATTGGGCCCAATAAAATTCAGGCTCATCATTTACCCCCCATGCCCCGAGCCTCTGACTTTTCTTGAGAGGAAGGGGTCGAGGGCAAGTGCTTTATTCATCTGGGTGAGTCAGAATTTTTCTTGCTTTCCCCTGTATTTTTTCATCAGGGACACACCGAACGTTTTGATATCGATTTTTTTTTTTGGCTTGCTGACTCCTTTTTGTCTCTCTTTTTTTTTTCTTCTTGGACGTGGACCTCCTTCTCTTTTCTTTTTTCTTTCTTTTTTTTTTCTTGGTCTTGGCTTCTTGGTTGGGCTTGGGCCTCCTTTTCTTTCTTTTTTTTTTCTCTTGNAAAAAAAAAAACTAAAAATGTTTAAATAATTAAGTCATTCCAAACAATATGTAAATTAAACCTTCAACTACATTCTCAAACCCCAATAATATCTCACAGCAATATAAACCAAATATTATCGGTAACATCTTCCCATAATCAACATCCAAAGTTAAATTATAAAAGAAATATCTTCCTCTAGACTGAAATGTTGTTTCGGGATGGGGAACCCAATGTAGATCTTCTCTTATGATTATACATCATGGAAACCAAGACAATTCACCTAGAGAGGGTGAATAGGTTTACCAATTTTAGCCCAAATTAAAATGTAATCAAAACTTATATCTACCTTAATTACCTATTCTCAATCGAATATGAAAATTAACAATGAGAACCCCTTTAATCACCAAGAACCCCTAATGGTGATGCACAAATCGGTGTTGTGTAAAATCAACAGTCAAGAATATGAATGAGTGCAGTCAATGAGCAATAAACAAGCAATTAATGATAAAACAGTAAATAAAGGGCTAATACAGGGATTTATAGTGGTTCGGTCCGGGTGACCTACTTCACTCTCGTAAATGGCAGTGGTGGCCTAAGTCTTTTATTAATGGATAAAATCGCCGGAGATAGTATCTCCAAGAGTATTACAGTGCTTGGAGAAGGAGAGAATAGGGTGTACAATGGGAGGTGTAGAGGCTTTGGAGGCGTGCCCTCAATGTTGAGTGGGCGTACATTATATAGTTAGGGTAAAGCGGTGAGGCGGTGATGTGAGGGAGAAGTCTTTCCACAATTTTGGTAAGTATAATCTTAGTAGGACTAGATCTCTGTATCCCGATATTCTCTCACTCGTGTCCCTATTCCATAGGAGGATGATCCTGATCTTGAGCTTAGTCCTGGATTTGGTCTTGACCTTGAATTTAAATCAGAGTAGGCTTGGGCTTGCCATGGAGTCAAGAGGACATAGGAGGACAAGGGGCAACCCTGGGCGCTTGGGTGACCCCTTGGGCGTCTGCCTCTTGGATGTTCACCTCTTGATGCCTTCTTGAATTTCCTCCTAACGTATCAGTCCAGCTTCCCTTAGGCTCTGTCTTTGGTTCTGAGTACTTGGGCTTCGTGGTTTATTTTAATTGGGCCCAATAAAATTCAGGCTCATCATTTACCCCCCATGCCCCGAGCCTCTGACTTTTCTTGAGAGGAAGGGGTCGAGGGCAAGTGCTTTATTCATCTGGGTGAGTCAGAATTTTTCTTGCTTTCCCCTGTATTTTTTCATCAGGGACACACCGAACGTTTTGATATCGATTTTTTTTTTTGGCTTGCTGACTCCTTTTTGTCTCTCTTTTTTTTTTCTTCTTGGACGTGGACCTCCTTCTCTTTTCTTTTTTCTTTCTTTTTTTTTTCTTGGTCTTGGCTTCTTGGTTGGGCTTGGGCCTCCTTTTCTTTCTTTTTTTTTTCTCTTGGTCTGGGCTGGGTGTTGCCCCTTCTTCCTTCTCTTTTCTTTTTTTTTTTCTTTCTTTCTTGGTCTGCTGTCCTGGGCACCGCCCTTTGTTACTAACTCCTCTTCTTCTCTTTTCTTTTTGTTTCTTTCTTTCTTGGTCTGCTATCATAGGCGCCACCCTTTCCTCTCTTTTTTGTTTCTTTGGCTTGCTGTCCTGGGTGTCGCCCTTTCCTCCTGCCTCCTCTCCTTCCCTTTTTTTTTTATTTTTTCCTTGGCTTGCTGTCCTGGGCGTCGACCTCCCTTGTGCTGTCCCCTTAGCCTTTTTTTGTTCTTTTTTTGTTTTTTTTTTGTCTTCTTGGTCTACCTAGGCGTTGGCCTCCCTAGTGCTATCCCCTTTCTCTCTTTTTTTTTTCTTGGCTTGCTGGGCGCCTGTCTTCCTTTATATATATATATATCCTTGTCTATAAATAGAGGTCGTTGTTCCCCCTTCCTCATTTTTCTTTCCTCACTTCTGGAGGCTTTTCTCAAATGGAGTTTTTCCATACCCATTGAGCTTCTCCAAGAAGCTAACTCACTAAGCTTCCCCAAGAAGCTTTGTTAAGGCTTCCTCACGAAGCTTTGCTCAAGAAGTCACTCCTTCTTCATTTAAACACTCCTCAAGGCTACTATTTACCTCACCTCCTTCCATTTCTCTCCTTGAATCTACTATTCAACTTCTTAGTATTCTCCCTCTTTCAATACCCATGGTGATTAAGAGCTTACGAACACGCGAGGCGGAGCAAAGGAAAAATGATGGCCTTGATTCCATAGGTGGCGCCCATGAGGAAGGAGGCACAGTGGGTGGCACCTATGTTCAGGCGAGCGACGCCTATGCTTCAAGTGAAGCCCATCGTAGCGTGGGCAGTGGTGCACATGAGTAGCGAATGTGGAGTGCAGGGGCCTCCATGGGCGGTGCCAGGGGCTTGGGTGACTCCCCTTCGGGCTTCAGATGTTTGGGTCTCTCTCCACGTGGTGGTTTTGGCTTGGTCTCAACAACAGGTGAGAAACCCTTCGAGACCGTTAACGTAGGACCAGGTACAAGTAGGAGGGCTTTAAAGAATCCTTTCACCATAGTGGGAGTACCCCAAGGTGTTGGAGAGCAATAAGGAGGATCCCTGAGAGAGATAGGTGGTGCCTGCCTTGAGCTGCGTGGTGCCCCAGGCATCCCAGGCGACGACCCTCTTGCACTGGGTGGCACCCTAAGCAGCTCCTTAGGCATTCTAGGTGGGGTTCAGTCTTCCCCTCGTGAGGCCAAGAAGTTGTTGATTAGTGACTTGGATAATACGAGCTCTCGAGGTAGGCTTCCCAATATTCTTTTTATTCTTTTGTTGTCATAATCACTTCATTTAGCAATGATCTAAACTTGTTTCTTGTAGATATTCACTCAGACGAGAGGGGGACTGCTGGGGACCCTGATAGAGGTCCAGACACCAGGGGAGGCGACAGTTCCAAAGTAGCTTCTATACTTACTTTATTTGATCGTGAGGAAGATATTGCTGCAATAGTATTTTCATACCGCATTCCACCTTGCGTGACTTATCGTCGTGCTGAGGCCGACAAACCCGTATGTTGTGACTCTTTTGGTGAGATTGTTGTTTTCAAGGGCATGTTGGAGGCAGGCCTATGGTTCCCTATTCCTAGACCTATATATCAGGTTCTCGGGCGCTTGTCATTGGTTCTAGGGAGGCTGGCTCCTAATGGTTGGAGAGTGATTTCTGTATTCTTTGCATTGTGGCGGTTGGTACATAGTGTTACCATCCCTCTACCAGTTGAGGAGTTTCTAGCTACATATATGCTACTTGAGAACCCCGCTCTCTATTGGGAATGGTATCGCTTTGCCCCAAGATCAGGCAAGTTCATCACCGGGCTCACGTCTAACCTTTATAAATGGAAGAGGAAGTTCTTCTTCGTCGGGGGAGAGTGGGCTTCCAAGTCCAATCGCGACCTCGTGCTCTCTCGATGGGATACAATCTTGAATACCAAACTAGGTGAGTGTTTTTCCTTTAACTTCTATCTTAATTACAACATTCTTGTTCTCATAGTGCAACTATCTTTTTGCAGCCCCGCTGACCCTATCTAGAGACCAGGAGAGATTGCTCCAAATGGTTCATGACAATCCATTCAGGGAGTTTTCAAAAATTATGACAGTAGTCGGTGTTTCCACGGCTCTTTTAAGGCCGAAGAAGAAAGGTGCCAACTTCTCTAGTTGTCTTTCTTAGAAACATAGTGTTGTTGAATTCTTGGCTTACGTTGGATCTGCAGGTCCCCTTATTGATAGGTCGTTGGTGGAGTCCATATGTGCTTCAAGGGTGGTGTCTTCTCCTCCTCCTCCTTCTAAGAGAGCAAGGACTAATGACCCCATCTCTTCTCTTCCGGGGTCCCCTAGATAGGTTGGTCTCATAGAGGTAGGTCTTGAAGATGCTTATCCTCTTTCTTTGGTTGGTATTTCCTCACCTCCCAGAGATGGTCCTAGTACTGCCACGGGGACTGAGGGCCCGGCGCCGTGTTCCACCGAGATGGAGGATCCGCCTAAGTGCTTCCCTTTGGGTGATGCTTCAGCGTCCATGCTATGGGATGTAAGGTTGGAAAGGGAGAGACTTTGTGGCTTTGTGTCTGTCGTCGAAGCCCAAGTGGTTGCTTTTAAGGGTCTAGAGGGCGTGGTCAATGCCATCGTAGAGGGCTTTGCATTGGTATGTCCTGTACTCTGGCTTTCTTTGTCATATCTTGCCTTAGTTTTGAGTTTCTTATTGCTTTCATTTTTGATTGTCTATAGGTGGCGGCTGCCTTGCTCTACTTGTTTGATAATACCCTGAGGATTGGGCAGGTAGTTAGGGGCTGAACGATGGAGAGGCAGGCACGAGAGGCTATTGAGGTGAAGTTTAGGTTTGAGTGACAGGCACGAGAGGATGCCACAGAGCTTGCACAACAAGCACAAGAGGATGTCAAGAAGCAATTGAGGCTCGAGCGCCAAGTACGAGAGGATGCCGTTGAGGAGTTGAGGCTGGCTCACGAGAGGGCTGATCGACTCGAGGCTAACCTCCGTGTAACACTTGAGAGAGCTACAAGGGTAAAGGCCCAGAGGAATACTACTAAGAGGGCCAGGGCCAGTGCCTTCGTTGACGGCTATGATGAGTTCAGGAGGAAAGTCTCAGTAGCATTCCCTGCATATGATTTTTCTAACTATCGGCCTTATGAGGCCCTTGAGACTGATGATGAGGACTATGTGAGTGAAGGCAGTGGGAGTCACTAGGGGTGTGGCACTTTGTATTTTTTGTTTTGTTGACAGACTATGTCTATCCTTTTGCAAAAAGCTCATAAACTTGGATGAAAATACAACTTTTTGAGAAAATATCATAAATTTTATTCCATCGTTCAAAATAAATATTTGAGAAAAATCGACCGACATAAAAATTGACTAATATAAGAAATTATCCAAAAGACAAAAGTCTAAATAGTGATTGCCAACTTATAACTCATTACCTCCTACTGCTGATAGTTCTTCAGATGCTCTGCATTCCATGGATGGGCCAGGACCCTTCCTTCAAAATTCTGGATTCTGTAGGTACCCGGCCTTACCACCTTTGTGACCATGCAAGGTCCTTCCCAGTTGGATCCCAGTTTCCCTTCTCGGGTGTCCTTAGTAGACAAGATAACTTTTTTGAGGACTAGGTCCCCAAGTAAGAAGGCACGAAGCTTCACCCTTGTGTTGTAGTACTTGGTCATGTGACGGTTGTACTTTGCATTCCTGAGCATGGTTGTCTCCCTCTCCTCCTCCACCAAGTCGAGGTTGATGCGGAGGCCATCTTCATTACTGGAAGGGTCATGGTGCCGAACCCTAAAAGAGTGTACCCCAATTTCAACGGGTATCACTACCTCTGTGCTATAGGCTAGAGAGAAAGGTGTCTCACCCGTAGGACCCCTTGGTGTCATCTGATAGGCCCATAATACTCTTGGGAGTTCGTCTAACCATTTCCCTTTTGCAGTCTCCAGCCTGGCTTTCAAGTTACAAAATATGGTCCTAATAGTGACCTCTGCTTAACCGTTTGCCTGTGGATACGTGGGGCTGGAGTGGGGCAGCTTGATCTGGAGGTCAGCACCGAAACTATTTAGGAGTTTGTTGTCAAATTGTTTGGCATTGTCACTTATAATGGCATGCAATATCTCGAAGCAGTAGACTATATTCTTCCATACAAAGTCCTTTACCTTCTGGTTTGTGATTTTGGCTAAGGGTTTATCTTCTGCCCACTTGGTAAAGTAGTCGATGGCTATGACTATAAACTTGCATTGGCCTTAACTCACAGGAAGTGGACCTAGAATGTTGATCCCCCGCATGGAGAAGGGTCATGGGCTCTGAATGGTGGTGAGCTCCTCAGGTGGTTGTCTGGGCATGGTTGCAAAGCACTGACACTTGTCACATCTATTGACAAAGTCTCGGGTGTCTCGGATCATGGTGGCCCAATAGTATCCCTGTTTGACTGCTTTGTGGGTTGACGCACACCCTTCCAAATGATTCCCACATATTCCCTCATGGGTCTCCTTGTTGATATAATCAACTTCTTTGGGGATGAGACAACGAAGCAATGGGAGAGAATGACTTTTCTTCTAGAGGGTGTTCTATAGGAAAACATACCTGGATGTTCTCACTCTCATCGTTCTGGTTTCCACTGGGCTGTTAGGGAGAGCGCCCTCCTCTAAGTAAGCACGAATAGGAGTAATCCAAATGGACTTCGAGGATGCGCAGTGGACCTTGCCCTCTCCTGGCTTGGTGGCGCTTCACTCAAATTGGTGACCTGTCAGTGCGGGACCCATAAGTAGGTTGGCAGAGGCAAACTTGGCGAGGGCGTCTACCATTATGTTCTCTTCTCATGGTACATGGTGGATCTCGAAGCAGGCAAACTTTGCACGTAAGGCTTGGACCAGCAAGAGGTACCCTTGCATCCTTTCTTCCTTTGCTTCAAAATCTCCCCTCACTTGGTTGACTATGAGCTATGACTCACTATAGGCAGTCAAGTGGAGGGCCTCTATCTCCAATGCCAATCTCAAGTCGGATACGAGAGCCTCATACTCATCCTAATTGTTTGATGTGGCGAAGTGGAGGGTGACAGCATATTTCAAGGGAGTGTCGTGCGAGTTGATCAACACTAGTCCGGCTCCACCACCCTCATTGGTGGAGGACCCATCTACATAAAGTTTCCAGAATGGTGTAGTAAGTTATAGAGGTAACATCTGGAGAGAGAAGCGAGGAGAGTGTCATAAGGGCTGAGAGGGGGAGGCCCTAGGTAGGTTGGGCGACGCCCAAGGCATGGTGGGTAGCTCTCCTAGCAAAGTGGGCGGCACCAGGAGCCAAGTTGATGACACCTAGGGTGGCCCAGTCTATGAGGCTACCTCCTATTCCTTCTCTAGGTAGTGGTTCTCCCCTTGGGCAGCATCTGGACTAGTCTCTTTGAGGGTGGAGTTAGTGTGCATTGACCAGGTGGTTGCAGGGGCGCTTGGTACCTCCTCTTGTGACTTCTGTAAGGGTGTGGAGTCTACTACAAAGTCTGAAAGTGACTGTGATTTGATGGTAGCCCTCGGCTGGTACTGTACATCGAATTTGCTCAACTCCACAACCCACTTAAGTAGTCTGCCAAAGACATCAGGCTTCCCCAAAATTCTTTTATGTGGCTGATCCGTGACAACCACAATGGTATGACTTTGAAAATAGTAGCATAGACATCTAGCTGTAGTAACGAGGGCGAGGGCCAATTTTGCCAATTCTAAGTACATTACCTCTGCCCCTTGATAGGCTTTTCTTACATAGTATACGAGTTTCTGGATGTTTCCATCCTTCTTGATAAGGACTGAGCTCATGGCAGAGGGTGAAGATGAGAGGTAAAGGTAGAAAGTTTCTCCTAGTACAGTATGGGAGAGTAATAGTGGTGTGGTGAGGTAAGCCTTGAGTTTTTGGAAGGCTTCCTCGGCCTCTAGGCCCCACATGAAGGACTTGCGGAGGATCTTAAAAAAGGGTAGACATTTATCCGCTGATGTAGAAACAAACATGTTGAGGGTAGCTATTCTCCCATTGAGGTGCTGGACTTCCTTTGTTGACACAGGGGACCTCATCTCTAAGACAACTCTGATTTTATCCGGGTTGGCCTCAATACCCCTTTTGTGGACCATGAAGCCTAAGAATTTTCCTGAACCGATGCCAAAGGCGTACTTTTCAGGATTCAACTTCATTCTATAGGCTCTCAACACATTGAAAGTCTCCTGTAGGTGCGTTACATGGTTTGCTGCAGCTACATTTTTCACCACCATGTCGTCCACATAAACTCCATAGTCTCCCTAATCTGGGCCTCAAACATCTTGTTGACGAGGTACTGGTAGGTGGCGCCAGCGTTCTTGAGCCCGAAAGGCATCACCCTATAGCAATAAGTGCTTCTCGGGGTGATAAACGAGGTCTTCTCCTGGTCCAGGGGGAACATGCTGATCTACTTGTACCCGGAGTAGGCGTCTAGAAAACTTAAGAGCTCATGTCCAGCAGTGGCATCAATGAGTATGTCGATGTGAGGGAGAGGGTAGCTATCCTTGGGACAAGCCTTGTTGAGCTCCGTGAAGTCCACGCAGAGGCGCCACTTCCCATTGGCCTTTGTCACCATTACCACATTGGATAGCCAATCTGGATAGGCTACCTCCCTTACTGACCCATTCATGAGCAGCTTATCTACCTCCTTCTCCATGGCTTGCCCCCTCTCAATACTCATACTCCTTAACTTCTGGCGGACAAGCTTATATCTGGGGTCAACATTGAGTCAGTGGGAGGCCACCTTGAGGTCGATACCCTCCAAATCTTTGTGGGACAAGGCAAAGACGTCTGTGTTCTGCTTGAGGAAGTCTATTATGGCAGATGCCAACTTCTAGGAAAGTGTGGAGCCTATGTAGACCTTCCTCTCTGGAAGATTATCGTTGAGCAGCATAGGTTGAAGTTCTTCAGCGGGCTCACCCCTTTCCAAGGTGCTATCATCCATGGGGTCAAGTACTTTGACTTGGAGAGTCTTGTGTGGTCTCTTAGCCCTCAAAGTGGCCACATAGCACTCTCTGGTTGAGACTTGATCTCCTCTTATCTCCCTAACTCCGTTGGAGGTTGGGAAACAGAGGAGAAGGTGGTAAGTGGAGGGTACTGCCCTTAAAGCATTGAGGGTAGGACGTCCAAGAATTACATTGTAAGTAGAAGGACAATCAAGTACAAAGAAATTTACCATTATAGTCAAGCTTCTAGGAGCAGTCCTTGCTGTAATAGGCAGGGTGATTGATCACAGGGGCTGGACTCTCTCTCTTGAGAAAACAACCAAGGGAGTCTTGACTGGCCATAGTCTCTCTTTGCCAAGGTGCAGGCTGTCATAGGCAGTGGTGAACAGGATGTCGGCTGAGCTGCCGCTATCGACTAGGACCCTCTTGACCAGGTAGTTGGCCACCATCAAGGTCAAGACTAGAGGGTCATCATGTGGGACCTAGACTCCTTTGAGGTCTCTCGCTGAGAAGGTGATGACCTATTCCTCTTCGTGTCAGGGTGTCTTCAGCGAGTAAGAGTCATGAGACTCCATTTGTCTAGCTCTATGGGCGTGCGCCTTCCTAGTAGAGTTGGAGTCACCTCCTCCTCCTAACCCTCCGGTGATAGTGTGAATCTCACTGAGGGGCTGCTGGCGCTCTCTATCTTCGTGTGGAGGGGTCGGTCCTCAACCGATAACATACTCTCTCTACTAGCTATGCTGAATAAGCTCCTCGATCTACTACTTTAAATAGAAGCAGCCGTTCGTGTCACGTCTGTGGTCGCAGTGGAAGTGACAGTACTTATGGGATTCCGGCTCTTCGGGTCAGACTTCATCATTCCAGGCCAACGGATCGCGGGGTCGTCTTGAATCTAGAAGAGAATGTGCTCCACTGAGGCATTTGAGTGGAGTGAATGGTTGTCGATCTCTTGGTGACAATGTTCCAAGGTAGTCTTTCATGGAGACTCTCTTGGCTTTCTTTTTCTTGTTCTCGGTCTCCCTTCTGTCTTCTCGACTGTGTTTCCTTTTCTCCCCTCCTCGAGAGGACTCACCTCGACGGGCCTTAGTAACGTCCTTGGCATTCATATACTTATGTGCCCTAAATAGCAGCTTGGGCATGTTGGAGGGTGGCTTCTTAAAGACTAAGAACATGAAGCTAGAGGTGCGAAGGCCAGCAATAAAGGTGGTCAGAGTCACCTAATCATTTGGCTCCTCCACTTGGAGGATCTCCTCATTCAAGCGGTCAAGGTAGTCTTAGAGGTTTTCTGCCCTATCCTGCTTGATAGTGAGTAGGTGAGTCACTGGTTTCTGATGTTGGCATCCCCCAATGAAGTGGGAGACGAATGACCTATCGTGCTCGGCAAAGGAGCAAATGGAGGAGGGCCTGAGCTTGGAGAACCACTCGTGAGCAGACCCCTTCAAGGTGGTAGGGACGGCTCTACACATTATCTCCTCAAGCACATTATGGAGTTGCATGAGGGATTTGTAGGTTTCCAGGTGGTCTAGGGGGTCCTTGGTGCCATCGAAGATCTCGATGGTGGGCATCTTGAATTTCGAGGGTTAAGGGTAGTTAATGATATTAGCAATTAAAGGGGTATAAGTGCACCTTACCAAGTAGTCCACGGTTTCAGGCGCCTGTGCTTTGATGGCGTTGAGGGCATCGCCGAGTTGGTTTTGTATCTCTCTGATCTTCTCTTCCCACCGGTTCGGGACATCCTCCATTGGGTGGTGATATTGGCTTTCATGGTCTCCGTTTTGACTTTATCTATCTTCGTTCTCCTGTACAGGTTCATGAGGATGGGGCGCTCGTGAACTCCCTGCATGCTGAGGAGGGACTAGGTGAGGGGCACCTTGGCGTGGTCCTAGAGTGTTCTAGCGAGGGGCCCCATGGTGTGGGGCTACTTGGTGCCTAGAAAGGATAGGCAGTTGCTCCTCTCCTAGTGGCGGGAGTGGGACTCCTCTTGTGAGGGGAGGGGCAACGCCTCCTCGGGAGAGTATGAGTTTGATGATTTGCTGGTTCTGGCTCACTAGCAGCTGCATGGTCTGGAGGAGTTGTTGCTTCTGTCCAGCGACGGGAGTAGTGGTAATAAATGGTTCTATAGGTACAAGGGGAGGCGAAGCCTCCTCCCGGTGGGTCGGGTTATTGTCTCCTAGTTGTTGGCTCGTTGATCTGGTAGTGATTGCCATGGATCAAAAGAGTAGGAAAACTAGTCGATTTCCTACAGACGGCGCCAAACTAATGATGCACAAATTGATGTTGTGCAAAATCAACAATCAAGAATATGAATGGGTGCAGTCAAGGAGCAATAATCAAGCAATTAATGATAAAACAATAAATAAAGGGCTAACACAGGGATTTATAATGGTTCAGTCTGGGTAACCTACTCCACTCTCGTAAATGGCAGCGGTGGCCTGAGTCGTTTATTGATGGATGAAATTGTCGGAGAGAGTATCTTAAGGAGTATTACAGTGCTTGGAGAAGGAGAAAGGAAGGTGTACAATGGGAGGTGTAGAGGCTTCAGAGGCGTGCCCTCAATGTTGAGTGGGCGTACATTATATTGTTAGGGTAAAGCAGTGAGGCAGTGACGTGAGTGAGAAGTCTTTCCACAATTTTGGTAAGTATAATCTTAGTAGGACTAGATCTCTGTATCTCGATATTCTCTCGCTCGTGTCCCTATTCTGTCAAAGGATGATCCTGATCTTGAGCTTGGTCCTGGACTTGGTCTTGACCTTGAACTTAAATCAGAGTGGGCTTGGGATTGCCTTGGACTCAAGAGGACGTAGGAGGACAAGGGGCAACCTTGGGCGGCACCCCAAGTGCTTTGGGTGCTGACCTCTTAGACGTCTGCCTCTTGATGCCTTCTTGAATTTCCTCCTGACGGATCAGCCCAGCTTCCCATGGGCTTTGTCTTTGGTTCTGAGTACTTGGGCTTTGTTGTTTATTTTAATTGGGCCCAATAAAATTCGGGCTCATCACCTAACACCCATGATGATTGATTAAATTAATATGCAATTAATTCGTTCAAATCAATCTCACTATGATCTCAAATCCAATTTGCATAACTATGGATAATATGATATCAAACTATAAAAACATCAAACACATAGTGCGCATCTGTGCTCACAATTGCAAACGTGTACAATAAACAATAGGGAAAAATTGTGGGGAACCACTCAGGGTTCTCCAAAGCCTAATCCACTATGCGCCATGTTAACATACAAGTACTTGAGTCTTATACCTCAACTAGTACCCATGGCTAGATACTCCTTTCCTTGTTATATCTCTCTGCCGAAACTCCCTCCACAACGTCTAGTGTAGCTTTACTTGGACCTCCCTATGACAAGATTTGTATAGGCCTTGTGTGACTATGGGTATCCAAACAATCCTTGATATACACACACCAATGGGATTTTTCTCCAACTTGGTATTCTACTCCATGTTGTGAGATTGGAAAGAATCACTAGTATTAGCCTGTGGATTCATAGGGGTCGAAGTTGTGGTGGAAGCTCTTGAAGTTGAAAGATAGATTTCTTCTCCAAAAATCACTCTAAAGGTTCCCTCAAGGCTTGACCTAGATATAGGAAAGGCACTCCCTATTTATAGGTATGGAATAAGGGTAGTCTTAGTAAACAAGAAAACTTTGTTTCAAACATGACTAAGGAAAACATCGCTCAAGTGACCATAGGAACCACTCAAGCAACAATGTAGACCACTCCAGCGAGCTCATAGAGCAACCCCTGTGCTGCCTTTCTAGCCTTTTTTTCCCTTTTTCTCCTAAGTCATCAAGAGACCGCTGTAGCGAAGGATGGCGAGCATAAGGTGGTCCCTATTGGTTTTTTAATCCTAAAACCATGCAAAACTTGTCCTCTTGATCACTAAAGGGTGTTGCTCAAAAAGGGCTCTGATTGTGACTCAAACTATGTTTTTAAAACACAAAATAGGTTTAGAAAACTTTTCTTTAAAAATTCCTAAGAGTCATAATCAAATTGTTTCCAATTCTATTTTTCATCCTAATCATCGTATTCTAAAAGTAACTGAGAGATCATCTTAGGTGTCTAGGTCATTACCTCTATTTCTATGAATGTGGATATGGAGATTGAATAATGCAGCTTTGACTCTTGATCTCCTTCCTTCCATGTAGCTTTCGGATCTTGAACTTGATAGCCTCATGACCATGGGAGTGGTTGAGATTTTAAAATGGACTCCATGAAATTATTCAATTACAAAACCTGATGTAAGAATCTCCCCCCTTTGGCAATTTCATGAAAAAAGCACACAAATTTGAAATAAAGATTACAACCCCAAACCATTGAATAAAAGAATTGTAAATATAATCTCAACACTTATGCATACGTCCTAAATCTCTATCTAGTATAATGATCTATATCTTTAGATGAAGCTTGAAGATCATAGTCCTACAAACCTCTGCTCAAACCAAAACCTTGTGAAACATATCATATGTTATAGAAATAAAATGCATAATCACAGGTATGGACAAGCACCAAGACAAGCATAAGGCATAAGTATGTTTACATTATGCAAGTGCAAATATGTAACATGTTTGAACTAATATGCCTCATATGCTTGAAAACAAATTGATTTATCAATGCAAAACATATCTAGTTCTCCCCTTAGTTGGTGTTCAGAAATAAAATAACAAGTGAAAATTAAACAAATAAAATTCTGTGACTTCATGCCAAGTTTGTAAATTTACTCCCCCCAAGTATTTGAACCATAAACTCCCCCTTTCTATGTTCACTTGCAACATATCTATCCTAGTCAAAAGCAAATCTCCTTGATTACTCATATGCACCTAAAATATTATCCCCATTTTGTAACGAATGCCAACCCAATGACAACATGCAACAAGCACAGTAGAGAATCAAGCCACCTAACATATTCTTATCTTATTTGCCACAAATATCAATCCAATGACAACCCATAACAATCATGACATAGAATCATAGTATAATAAGAAGGTTAGAAATGCAAAGCAACCGACTAAATCATGCACATAGACTTAAGTAAGGGACAAACAAAGTAAATAGAGTACTTTAGTACAACCATGAATGAATAAAATCTAAAGCTCACATATAACAAAATACTAAGTCTCCAATGCCATAGCTCAAATTGGTACATCACCACGATCTCCATCATCTTGTCGGGGCATCTTAATGTCTGAATCCATGTCATTTGATACTGGATCTCCAGTAATTTGCTTCCCCTTCTGTAACCTCTTGAGTCACCCAACTCTACGTGTAACTGCTTTCATCATAGTCTTCTAGGTGTCCTCTAGGCTCACTATCCTACCATTAATAACATCCAACCTTTGAGAAGTTAGGCAATGATGCTCTGTAATCGTGTGCTCAACCCTAACCATCATATTAGCAGGTGATGCCATCTGGGTTGTAAGTATCTTGAAACTAGACTTAGGTGGTGGTGTTCTAGATGTACTAGCATCAAGACGAACAAGTGAAGATTACTCCTTAACCACTACAACAAATGTAAAATCCGGGTAGATTTAAACTTTTATGAATAAAGGGTAAAATGGTAAATTGTCACCATGATTCGGGTTGTAAATCTGAAATTTTTTTGTAACTCGGATGACAAAACGGACATCACCGTTGGATTCGTCTCGCGAAATCGAGTTACCACGTCAATTTTCGTCGAATTCTGAGATAGTCAAAATTTTCACGTTTTACGGAGCGATCGGGCTTCGGGTGACCCTGTACACGAATTTTTTTATAAAATTTTAAATTTTGGGCAATAAAATAAGATAAATTGAAATAAAAATATTTTAGATTTAAACCGGGGCGAGATTTAATTGTTCGGGACAAAAACGGACCCGGAATTAAAAATGGACATGTGGCCAATTGTGGGCCAAGTGTTCTAAAGTATAAATAGGGGGAAAAATCAGATTTTTCCCCCATTGTTCAGCATCCTCTTCAGCCGATAGAAAAGAGAGGGAAAGGAGAGGGAAAGCTTCAACTTCTCTCTATGATCTACATAATTCTAGTGCTCAAATCCGCTTGGACCAAGAACAAAGATCGTTCTCCTCGTCAAGGGCTACGTCTACGTACCAAAAGGAAGTGATTTCACCGAATAATCAAAGGAAGAATTTTTGGAGATCAAAGCTTTTGGGTTGGTTTTGGTGTTTTAGGGGTTTTCTACACTCCTAAGAGGTAGGGGTTATTCCTACTTTGGATTATTCTTACCTTAGGTGTTGCTAGACTAAGGGTGAAAATTATGTATATGCATATGTATTGTTATACATATATGTCTATGGGTATGAAAGTGAAAAAAATTAGCATAGGAATAGCTTAGGCTAGCTTCTAGCTTGAATTTGGTATATGGAGGTTCCATGTGATTATTTTGTAACTTGGTGAAAACTTAAGGCATGCTATGTGTTTTATAAACTATGCCTTGGAATGTGTTATGTGAATACATGACTTGAATGACTATAAGATGTTTGATAAAATGCCCTAGTGAAATTGAGTGTGTTACTTGCATGATGCTATGTTATAACATGCTTGGGTGATTGTGAAATCATATGCTTAGGATATGGTTTTTGGATGAAGAGTGTTATTGACATATGCATGAAATGATATATTGAGCATAATGAGATATGGTAGTTATATACTTATGATACAATTGCATTGATGTATGAAAATGTTTATATGTTTGTCATAAGCATATTGAGCATTATTTTGTGTGCAATGGAACATCACATTGCATTTGCACGGAAGTGTCTCATTACATGAGTGAGTGCATGTTTGACGTCAATACCACACTTGGTGATTGACGGAAGGCTTGGGAGAGTTGGGTCGAGGACTTAGCTAAGCCGCTTGGTTGCATGATGAATTGGGTTGGGGTAGCAAGAAGAGGCATGACGACCTCTCGGGTGCAAGACCCGGTGATTGGGCTACGCACTCCCTTGGCTCGGCCCATAAAGTGTGTGGGTGTATTCGGAACCCTCGGTCGAAGTCCGTAAATTTCGTGTGGGTTGGAGGCCCTTGGTGTAAGTCCATGAACATCCACCCCTATACAAGACCCTAGAGTGATTAACGCCATTGTGTGTAACATAAATGGTGGTTTCGACTAAATTGACACTTGCATGTGTTGGGGAGCCGGAGAGAGCTCGGAATAAAGTTGCATGGGTGAGTGTCACTTCATTCCATGGCATAGCATTGTTGCATTCCATCATAGGATGCATAAGTGTGAGAAATGCTTGGTTGTATGTTTGTGTGATGATTACATGAGCATGTGCATCTAGGGGAAGAGTAACCTCTATAGGTTTATCTCTATTGGGCGTTGTGCTCACCCTATACGGGAAACAATTTCAGGTACGGGACACGTTCCGGTGGATGGCTCTCATTCGGGGGCTCTTGGTTGAAGAAAAGCCGGGTTGTGGCTTTTGAATTTAGTTTTTGTAAAACTTTTGGTTAATTTCCATTTTGGCATGTAAAAGTATGGAAATAGTTGTATTAGAACTTGTATTGACTATATTTGGTATCAAATAGATGTTGTATAAGTTTTGGATAACCTTGGATTGGTTTGGATTGGTTTTGGAATGGATTGATTTGGGGTTGAAATCATACACAGTTTACACAGAAATTTCAGACACTGCTTAGTGTTTGAGCCATAACTTTTTATTGTGACGTCCAAATGATCTGAAATTTTTACAGTAGGTAGTAGACACCTAGGGCTACAAAAGTGTTTTTATGAAATTTTCTCAATTCCACTTCTAAACAGGTCAAAACCGCACTGGAAGTTGCAGCAGAACAGAAACTGCATTTTCTGTTCGAACGTAAAGTGACGTTCGAATGGTGCGAGTTTTGAACAGCAAAACCAGCAGAGAACCAAATGTACTGGGAGCTACCTATTTTTCAAAACCAAGGGACGTTCGAATGTGAATAGTGCTGTTCGAACGGTGACTCTAAAACCGAAATTTTTCAAACTATGCACTAAGCTTCCAGGCTTGGATTTCTTTGATTTAAAGAACACCAATGGACTTGGATTTCTCTAGTTCCAAGGATACAAATGGACACTAATTGAGGTATATTGAGGCTTATTAGACCTTGGTGGATTTAAATGATAACTATTACATATATGCACTAATGTTAAAGTAACCTTGCATGTTTTGCTATAAATATGGATAATTGGACCCGGTGTGGTCAATGTTTACTTATAAATGGACCCGGTGCGGTCATTGTTTATATTGGGCCTCAGATGGGTCATGTGAGTTATGTTGCACAGGTTGGGTATTGGGTAGAGTTCCCTGTACAAAGGAGACTCTGCCCAAATTTTGTTAAGTTATGGACCTCGGTAAATGGGACATAACGGTGTGATATCGAGTCACTCGGTATTTACGGGTATTCCGCGGGTTGATGGGTAATCAACGGACCCCCGGATTTTGGGGTGTCACAACAAAATCATCTTGGGCCTGACTCTATTTCATCGAGCTCTTATTCAAGGCCCTCCTAGGGTTCTGCAGTTGGTCCCTCCACAAGATAATTGCTCCTTGCCTTTGGCAGATACGAGTGATCAGAGGTCCAAAAGATAGATTATCTAATACTCTCCCATCTAAAAAGGCTCGTTGAATAAACCAACATATCATCAATGATAAATCAAGTTCAAATCCCTTCCCTAAAGCATAAAACAAATGTGCCTTTTTCGACTATATGTTGTAGTTGGCCACTAGATATAACATCCTATAATCTGGGCTAAGTACTTTTGTTAAATTTAAATACTTGATTCAAATACTTAAATTCAAGAAAAGGGACCAGATATAACACCCTTTTCTTACAACCTAAATTCAAATACTGGACTCATCATCACATCACAATCCAGTCTTAACATAAAAAAAGTTATTCAACTATCACAACAATATAAATATAAAAAAAATATTCAATCATCACAACAATATAAATATTGGTGTGCATAGATAAAGTCCATAACAAAACAGAGTACATAATCATATCAATTTGATGAAAGGTAAAGTACAAAAAATATCAAGTTGGTAATACATGCCTATATTAATTCTTAACCCATATACACAATTTCATAACCAAACTATGACAACCACGAAAGAAGTAACGCTTACAACCACAAAAGAAGTAGCAATTACAACCACAAAATATTAATAATTTAGGAATGTAAGAAGCAAAAAAAAAAAAATAGATAGACATAAATAATACAACTTCATTCCTTAAAGTGCCTAATCCCATAACCAAAATTGAATTTGCTTCCTCAACATCGCACATTAACACTTCATGTCACCAACTGCACAAAGTGGAGCACAAAGAAAATAAAAATTGAACAACTTTGATAAACATAACATATTCAACCTCAATTGGTATCACAATTTCACAGAACCTACTAATAAAATCCAACCTTTTGGTTCTAGTAATTGCCCATGCCTAAAGGCATAACAAACAGAAAAATCACAAGCAAATATATGTGCATTAAGGGATTGTATGCCACAATAAAATGACAATTAGAAAAACTAAGAAAAAGTTTCGATCAATATAATATGGACCCATTATTTTAAAAGAAAAATTGATAGGTTACAAATCAAAACAATTTCAAACATTGTTCAATGACCATTTAATTGTTGATATGGTACAAATTAGTGATTGATATCCAAATAATGGTAAATTCAAAAATCATTATGATTATGAACATAATCCAATACATATGAGATTGAAAGCAAAGCAACGGGATTAAGAGATGAACTGGAATAAAAAATATATAATAAACAGCATCAACAAAACTTAAATGAATTAAAACTAAATTTTTTAACACACTACTTGGTTGAATTAACTTTTTGTCCTCATAGTATGTTGATAGTTTAGAGAATGCTCATTCTTCTAAATATAATAATTTTTTCTATTCTTCCAAACAATTATGAAAAACAAACTTTTTGGCTACATAAAACATAACGCTTTATCTTCATGATATAAGTTTTAATTCAACAGTAAACACAATAAAATAAAACAAATTTTATCTTTTGACAATTCATCTGATTAGAGCCCTAAAGCATCAACGAAGTTGAATTTTCCTAAAAATTACCATTTAAAAATCACAACTTTAAAAAACCAAACAGATAGAAAGAAAACAAGTAAACATTCAAATTTAAGGATGTGTGTGCATGTGTGTGTCCTTATTCGTAGACACCTAGATTTTTTCCAAAAAATCAACCACCACATCCATGTTTATCTCCCAAAACTGATGCTATCTTCACGTGGTTTCCCCAAAATTTTGCATGCATTAAGGATTGAATTACTCCCTTCCTTGTCCGACATAAACCCCTTCAAAGATAGCTATAAAAAATTAGCTTCTTTATTGGCCAAAAAAGTCAATAATTAGTTGAGTCAGCTTCAAATGATGGCACCAAATCACACACCCAACATCATGTGAAACCAATAAAAAGAATGCGTAAATACGTATAGCAATTTTGCATCCTAATGAGATGAGGCTTGCATAGGTTATTAAATGAGAAAGTTTTACATTCAAAAATTATATCCAACTTCACTCTCACAACATTTTTTGTGTTTGGCCATTAAGGGGAAAAAAAAAAGGAGATGAACCCTGAAGGCCAAAGACTATCACACACTTCTTTCAAAACTATTACCACCTAGATGTTGATGGCCAATTCACTTTTTCCAAGTTCAATGTTGTTTTCCGCATTACTTCAAATTAGATAAATTCAAAGTCAAATAAATCATGTTTAAAATATATAAAGGTAAACTAATTTGATCATTTCAATGCATAACAAGGATCAATTAAGAACCAACAATTACCCAACAATTCCTATTAAGAACTAACCCAACTAAATTTTCCCACTGAACCTTTCATTATCATCAATTATTGAAACCATAATTGCTAATGTAGAATTCAATAATAAGGGTTATGCTTCAAAAAAAAAAAAGGATCTCAAGTAAAATTCAATAATAAGGGTCATGCTTCAAAAAATATCTAGGTCTTCTAAGAGTCACTGTTAAGCGCATGAAGAACTAAGTGAATCCTTGGAATACCACTGTCAGGCAAACATGAACAGGTATTCCACTTTTCTGCATAATTGTTTCACAAAAAGGAAGTAAAATAGAATGACAGACAATAGAAGTAGATAATTTAAAGATGATACTCCACCAACTCAAAGAGAACCCAGATTGCAGTTACCTCACCAGGAACTGCAACAGATATTTTTTTGTTCCTCCACATGAATATATGAGTAGCTGCTCCATAATGATCACACCAATTTTATTTTATAAAAGTAAAATCAAAACTTGTGAATTTGACACGAAATTACTAAAAAGACATATCAATCATTTTAAATTATTTCATTGTTTACCGATCACATTATACCTATATTAGATTATGACTTAACTCAAATAATGAAAAATAGTTCTTGGAGATTAACTGTAGAGATTTGAAAAGTAAGGATAAATTTTTCAGTTTTGCCGGTATGGCACTACATATACATCATTTAGGCATAAATCATACTTAAGAGCATAATTTGAGTATGTCATAGAAGACAAACATGCTTATAATGTTAAAATACACCTATTGTGCGAATTTAAGCCTAAACGAAAATAGTTTTAAAAATTAGACAAAAATGGTATCCCGCTTGGCCTAGGTGGAACTAGCCAAACCTGGCCACTAGCGAAAATATATTTTTTTGAAAATTTTTATTTAACATATTTTTAAGAAGTTTGGTTAAAATAAAATATTGAATTGAGGCGTTTTAGGACGAGTTGTAGTGTAACAGGGTCCTAGATTCATCAAGGGTAAAAGGGTCATTTTGCACCTTTGCCATCGACTATAAATACAGCTCCTTAATGTAAAAAATATCAGTATTTGGCCTGGAGATAGACCAGTACACGTTCAAGAGAAAAAGTGAAGAAAAAACCCTAGGTTCTTCAAGTTTTAAGCCACCAAAACTCATTCCGAGGTCAAGATTCTTGCAAGACTTCCTTCTAAGAAGTTGTTCCTCTCAACAAGGGTTATATTCTCACTGATCAATTCGGCTATAAAGCAAAAACAACTCTCTTGGTTTGAGAAAAAACATTTTCAGTATGATATTTTGCTAAGTTGGAAATAGATTTAAGCTTTCTTGTCTTCCTATATGTTGATTGGATGATTTAGGTGTTTACTTGATGTTAGAAAATCATTTAGTTGGTAGTTTCTTTGAAAACTTAGAATTAGTGGTTTAAGTACATTTGTATTTTTTGAGTTTCTTGACAATTTGTTGCTATGGTAAAGGTGTATATTGCTTATGTGTTGGATTATTATATTCTAGCTTATTTTCATGTAGAGAAACTCTTGTGGTTTGAGAGTTATGATTTATTACACGAGTTGGTAGTTTGTGTAATTGTGGTTTCTTTTAAAAATTGTGAAAGCAATGAATATAAAGTTTGATTATATGTTCAATCCATTGAATGGTGCCTCACATTCATGTAGATAAGGAGTTTGATGAAATGTTTCATAGAATTCACATTGAGAAAAATCAAGGCATCTTGGCATAAATGAATCCTTGGAACATAGTGTGAGTTGAGCACTTGGTGCTATGCATTATGAGGGTATAGATCCTATGGTGAAAAACCCAAAATCTAGCCAATGATAGTACTCACGGGCAGACAAGGGCGGACCGTGAAGCAAGACTTGGGTGGCATAGAGTTACATGGGTGTGTCATGCATATTGACATTGCATAGCATTGAGGGATCACAAGGTTATAGCTTTTAAAAATGTACACTTGCACATGTCACGCCTTAAATTTGTTCCTAGCATTAGCATTTTGTCATACCAGCAGTTGAGCTAACCCCATTCGTGGGATATCATATTATAGATGAGGCTCCTGATACTTGAGACTTGAGGAAGTCTTAAAGGAATGAGGGAAAAGGGACTTGAATGGATATTTTGTGACGCCCCTAAAACCGGGGGTCGTTTATTAACCATTGACCACCCGCCAACCCGCAAAAATGCCCATGAGTGCCACAAAACCCGACATCACGCAATTAGTATCCCTTTACCCGGGATTATTACTCAAACATGTAACCCATGTTCCTTTAATCATTAAGTCCAACTGAGGTTCAACATACCCCAATGTGTCTCATTTAATGTCCATTTGTATCATTGGAACCAAGGAAAACAAAGTCCAAAATCATGGCACTTTAGTTTTAAATTTCAAATTTTTGGGGACAGTGCCGGTACTATGTACCGGTACGCTCTGTTCTCTGGACCCAACTATACCGATATACAGTACCAGTACTCTTTGTCCAATTTTGCCTGTTTCACCCCTTAAAAGATTTCCAATGCATTCCAAACCATCCCATTTTCATCCAAAACATGCATAATGGAGTTTTCTACATAAAACCTCATTCATACAAGTCCATTTCAACAATTTACATGTATTTACATTCCAAAACGTAGTTTTAACAAAGATTTTTACAAAGACTGGTTTTCAAAAGCCATAACCCGGCTTTTCTTCATCATTGAGGCCCCGAATGCGAGTCCTCCACCGGTACGAACCCTGCAACTGAAATGTGTTCCCATATAGGGTGAGCCACGCGCAGTAGAGTATTTCTTACCGAGGCTATTTCCCAACCTAAGTGCATATGAATGTTCATGCAACACTGTACCACCAACAACATCTCAACCGCAATGTATTATTTAATGTTGAAATCTTTGCATATCATGCCATGAAATGAGATGAGACTCACTCATGCAACTCAACCCGAGTCCTCCCTAGCTCCTTTTTCTCCATGTTTGTCATGAGTACAAAACTAGCTCTCCAAGCCCTGCCATTGGCGTTGCACACCCAATGACTAATTTAAAATTTTCTGGGTCTTTCTTCAGGGTGGGCATTTATGGACTTACACCAACGACACCCAATTGACACAGAATTTATGGACTTCTACCAACGGTTCTGCGTACACCGACACACTTTATGGGTTCTTATACCAACGGAGTGTGTATCCGTTAACCGGGTCTCTCACCCGAGGGATAGTCCAGCCCTTTTTGCTACCCCGACCCAATTCATTATCCATAACATCATGCAACTCAGTCGTAATTTCGATCCAACCATCCCGAGCCCACTATCATTCACCTATTTGGTGTTTGATGTTAACCATGGACACACACACACCCACACTCATGGCTATGGATGTGTTTCCCCCATGCAAATGCAATGTAATACATCATTGCTATTTCAATGTCATGCACATATGTAAAGAATGCCACATGAGTAAAATTTAACCGCATTTACACATATTTCATGGCAATTTATATCTCAAAACATAAAATTACCAATTCCATCACAATGTCGATATATATATGAGCATACATCAACATTTTCATATCCAACAATCATTCACAAGCATGTTATCACATAATATGTGTCAATAACACACTTCATTCGCCAAGGCATAATTTAAACACTTAACATGCCCACATAGCACCCATTTCCATGGATCAGATTGAGTCAAATTCATAACCTAATTTAAGGTAAAATTCATTTTACCCAATTTTCATATCCATTTCATTCATTTCCACAACATAGGTAATGATATAATCTTTCTATCAACATACCCATTACATATTACACCCTAGGTTGTTAAATAAACCTAAGTATGAAGGAACTCTACCTCTTGAAGCGTAAACCCACTTGGTAGAAGCCTTCAAGACCCTAATTTTCTCCCAAAATCCTTGATTCCAACAAGCTCAATTCTGAAACTTCGGTAAACGCCCTTGATGAGGAGACTGGCTTTAACTCTTGGCTTGAGTGGATTTGAGCACTCAAGCTTCCTAGATCGTAGAGAGAATGTAGAAATTTTCTTCACTTTCCCTCTCTTTCTCTCAACATTGAAGACCATCTGAAGAATGGGGGAAAATCTAATTTTTTCCCCTATTTATAGTCTTAGAATACTTGGCTCACAATTGGCCGCACAACCCTATTTTTTTCTGGGTTCATTTTAGCCCCAAAACAATTAAATTTCGTTCCGATTTAAGTTCAAACTATTTTTATTTTAAATTAGCTTAAAATATTTTATAAATTTTGAAATTATATATATATATATATATATATATATATATATATATATATATATATATATTTTATTTTTTTGTGACCTGA
>CAUOFW020001947.1:1207870-1225240 GCA_963454935.2 Ilex paraguariensis
TATATATATATATATATATATATATATATATATATAAATTTCATTTTTGGGTCACCTGATATTTGATCGCCTCGTAAAATGCGAAAAATTTAACTATCTTAGAATTCGATGAAATTTGATGGGATAACTAGATTTCACGAGACGAATCCAACGGTGAGGTCCATTTCATCATCCGAGTTCTAGAAAATTTCAGGTTTACAACCCCTACTATAGCGATAAATTACCATTTTACCCTTTTTCATAAAAGTTTAAATTTACCCATGTTTTGCATATTTGGCCTTTGGCCATATTTTGTATGTATGCGCATAAGCCAAAATGACTTGTATTTCAATTTGTAAAAGTAATGGATTATAGACCTTGGGGCATTTTAAAATGGAAGGGTGTAAACCCAATTGATATGTAGGATATCTATATGTAATGAGTATCATATGTGTATATTGAGACAAATAGATGTGTATATTGAAAACAAAGGATGTAGGTTTAATTTTCATGGATTGTGGCAATCGAATGAGGGTGGGTTGTGATATACTTTTGCATATGAAATATTGTGAACATTAGGTGGGAAAAAGGTTTGGAAAACAAATGAGGTAATGTCAAAATTTTATGAAAAATTAAAAGACTTGTTAAGTGTGTAAAACACCTTTTAAATAGGTGGGAAGGATGTCAAAATGAGTGGTTTAGAATCCTTGAAGAAATAGGCTAACAATTGAAGAAAAGTGGCTTGAAAAACTTTGGGAAAACATAGGAAATGAATGAGAAAACAATTTATCCAACCTAATGACCCTTCATTCACTTTTCTTCTCCCTTTTCACTCACTCCCCGGGTTTGTGGAAATTCGCGGCGTGACATTAACCGAGTAGATCATCCTCTCGGCGATCATAAGTACAAAACTATCAAATCACAACAAACTTATTGTTCTTAACTTTCCTACATTTTTACCTTCACAGCAAACTCAACTTCTTCAAATCACACAATTATGTGCAAATCTACCAAACATTTCAAGCTCGATGGACCATGTCACAATGATATGAGTGAGAGAGAGCCTGAAAAGACCATTACAAAAAGTTTAAAACATATCAAAGCTAAATTCTTATAATGAATTTATTCAAAAATATTGAATTCTTATGAAAGCTGCAATGAATCTTCAAAATGAGAAGTATGTGTTATTTTATACCGGTCTAATAACAATGATATAAACCTCATGCACTAAATATTTCCTTAACAATTGATTTATTAACATGAGAAGCAAGCATAAAAAAATAAGATAAAAAATCCTACTAAAAAACAAATCCTTAATAATCTCCTTAACTAGATAATATCCAATCCATTTTCAATGTCAGATTAATCAATTATGCAAGAAGTATCTCAAAAAACTGATAAACCAGCTTAAGGAATCTCAATAATAATGAATATTTACATCCTTAAAACAAAATAAAAAAAAAAATTTGGAGCTGCTTTCAAACTCCATTAACAAATCTCCAAAAAACCTAGAATCAACACACCTTAGGCCATCAACATTGATTTCTCTTCCTTAAGTACCATCTTAATGTTTGCTTTCCCCAAATTACCATATACATCTATCATGCCTTTTGGCACCAAATCGGATGAATTTGTTGAGATCTTGCCAATTGAGGCTAAACCCAATAGCTCAGATTCATCAAGTCCTTTTGCTGAACCAAGACTGCATCAACCATTCCCATACTTTGCCAATGCATCTTTGAATTTCTTGATCTTCACAAAAATAAAAAAAAAACCTCAATGAGTGTATGTTCTGCATGTGTGAGTGGGTGGGTATTATTGGTGGGGGTAGGTTGCGCAGAGTGTAATGCTCCAAAACCCACATTAGACGGCATTACAATCTATAAATCATTCACATCATGAAAGCAACTAAATAATTTCATCATTAAAGAAATTCCATCCATCAACTATAACATTTACAATATTTTCCCGAAAGAATAGGCCAACCATAGCCATTACATCCCAAAAGAATATGATCGACTATGATAATTACATCCCAAAAGAATCACATGTAAACTTGCAGCGGAATTACAAAAGGATTGACTTTACATAGTCTCAAAATAAATATCCTAGTCTAGAACAAAAGAGAATGTAATTCTAGACGTCCCCCTCAGGATCCACATTCCCTTCTATAGGAGCTTACCAATGCGCTTGTTCATCTACTCCTACCTCCTCCCCTAGCACTGTGAGATCCTGCTGTCCCACATCGGTTAGGGAGGGGAAAGTTATTGGGCTTATTAGTAAGCCCCTCGCCTTACATGGCCTAAAGTGGATTATATTATGCCATGTGGAGGGTGGGGTGTTATAAGTGGTATCAGAGCCGACCCTCGCCTCGATTGAGTGTGGGCCCCTGCCGTGCTCGCATGCATGTAGGCGGGCAGATAGCTGGCGAGTTGTTGCACGGGGATGTGCAGCCCTAAGGGGGTGGATTCTGAGATCCTGGCATCCCAAATCGGTTAGGGTGGGAAAAGTTGTTGGGCTTATTAGTAAGCCCCTCACCTTACATTGCATAAGGCCTTTTTCTAGGAGTAATGGGAGGAACAAAGTCGTGAGGGCTAGTGGGCCCAAAGCGGACAATATTATGTCATGTGGAGGGTGGGGTGTTACAAGTACATAATCTGGAAAATATAGTTTGTAGGGGGGTGAGCACTAAGCTCTGTAGCAACATTCTTCCCAACTCGAACAAGGTTTGAAAAACATGTAAAACAGTTCGGTCTCATTTTTTTAAATAGCATATATAACTTGAAATAAAACAGTGACAATTTATTTGATCTCAAGTGTACGTAATCGCAATAATTTAAATGAACAATAAAACCAAGTTACAACATTTCTAACCATAACCATTGCAACAAGTTCTTGTAGAGTCCCATACCTCCACAAGCTCTTGTTGGAAACCAATTCCGAACAACAACATTAATCCCATGTTCTCATGTACGCTGGTTGCTTCCCATGAATCTACAAATCGAATCTACATCGTTCACCCAATCATAACCACACAAACCACTTTTAGGAAGGGCATATACCGTCTCCCAAGACATTGACGAATCCTTCCCAAGAAAGGTATACCCATCCTCAGCCTTGAACTTACGTGAACAATAGTGGTTGCTCTCACAAACAATAAACCACTATAAGTGTTAGGAAACCATCTCACCCCCACTAGGATAGACTAACCTCTAACACTCTATGGCAATGCCCGAATGCAATTCGAGTCCATCACAACAATCATACAAGAGATACAATTCTAACCAAATTCTCAAATAACAACAATTCCATAAATCCCCAATTTCCCAATTTGTAATACAAGAGAACAATTTAAGAAAAATAAGCAAGAGATCATCACAACTTCATTTAATTACTCAACACCAAGCACTAAAGATTCAAAGTCAAGAACAAAAGAAGAATCAAGACGCAAAGTCCATCTCTTTTGAAAACTAGGGTTTGATATCAAGAAAATGAGATTCATAGGTATTCAACCCTAACTTTGTTTAAAACACACTAATAATTGAAAAAGACCAAGAAAATATGATTTCATAGCAAATATATAAGATTTAGAGTCAAAAGAATACATATATATTAGCCCTAACATCAATGGACAAAAATGAAAGAAAACCCCCTACCTTGATGTTCTTGAATGGACTAGGTTTTGATCTTCTTGAAGTTGAAATCCCCTTTGATCTTGTGTTTATCTCTTCCTTTACTCCTCTCTAAGGTCTCCTAGGGTTTTGAGTGTTGAAATGGGGCTAAAGGGGTTGTCCTTAAGTATTTATACTGAAAGAAAAACCGGCTATTCGCGACTTAAAATTTTTAGATTTTTCGAAGACCTTCCGGAAGGTTTGCCTATTTGACAAACCATTTTCTTTAACCTTCCGGAAGGTTGTCATCGTCCTTCTGGAAGGTTTTCTCTACTGGACAATCATCTTCCTTAACCTTCTACAAGGTTTGTCTTCTATACAAATATTTTTATCAACCTTCCGGAAGGTTTTTGCCTACTGGTTAAATCTTTTACCTTAACCTTCGGAAAGGTTTTTCATCGACCTTCCGGAAGGTTTTGTCTATTTTTCTACAAAACCTCCCTTTTTCATTTCCAATCCATTCCAAACCTTTCCAATTACATCGCAAGTTTATTCAACATGTTTTTGTACATCAAATCTAGTTGTATAAGTTTTGTTACAATGATTTCATATATTTGTAAGCTAAATTAAGTTTTAACTACTATTTCCCTAATTTTTCCATATTAATATTTCAAAAGAATTAATAACTTGCTATATAAACCTACATACATATATAAAGATAAAAGTGTGGGGTTTACAATCCACCCCCCTTAATGAAAGTTTCATCCTTGAAACTTACCTAAACAGTGGATAAGTAAGGGTATTTCCCTTGCATCTCCAATTCGGGTTCCGAAGTACCTTCCTCCATTCCGTGATGTTGCCACAAGACCTTCACCAATTGGATGACTTTGTAACATAGTACCTTCTCTTTGGCATCGAGAATCTTCACTGGCTGTTCTTCATATGTTGCTCCATCTTGAACTTCAATATCTTCCAAATCCACAACTTGTGTAGTATCCGATTGACATTTCCTCAACATTGACACATGGAACACGTCATGTACTCCTAATAAATGAGCTGGTAGCTGAAGTTAATACGCCACTTTCCCTATCACTTTGATCACTTCAAAGGGTCCGATGTACCTTGGAGCCAATATATAAGATTTAGAGTCAAAGAATACATATATATTAGCCCTAGCATCAATGGACAAGAATGGAAGAAAACCCCCTACCTTGCTGTTTTTGAAAGGACTAGGTTTTGATCTTCTTGAAGTTGAAATCCCCTTTGATCTTGTATTTTTCTCTTCCTTTACTCCTCTCTAAGGTCTCCTATGGTTTTGAGTGTTGAAATGGAGCTAAAGGGGTTGTCCTTAAGTATTTATAGTGAAAGGAAAGCCGGTTATTCGTGACTTAAAATTTTCAAATTTTTTGAAGACCTTCTAGAAGGTTTTTCTATTTGACAAACCATTTTCATTAACCTTCTAGAAGGTTGTCATCGACCTTCTAGAAGGTTTTGTCTACTGGACAATCATCTTCCTTAACCTTCCGGAAGGTTTGTCTTCTAGACAAACATTTTCATCAACCTTCTGGAAGGTTTGTCATCGACCTTCTGGAAGGTTTTGCCTACTGGTTAAATCTTTTACCTTAACCTTCCGGAAGGTTTTTCATCGACCTTCCAGAAGGTGTTGTCTATTTTTCTACAAAACCTCCCTTTTTCATTTCCAATCCTTTCCAATTCCATCCCAATCTTAGTCAACATGCTTTTGTACATCAAACCTTGTTGTATAAGTTTTATTACAATGATTTCATAAATTTTCAAGCTAAATTATGTTTTAACTACTATTTCCCAAATTTTTCATATTAATATTTCAAAAGAATTAATAACTTGCTATATAAACCTACATACATATATAAAGATAAAAGTGTGGGGTCTACACAGAGGGGGTAGGGTTAGGGGTTGTCTCTGTGTGTGTGTGAGAAAGAGAGAGAAATACCTAGGAGGCGGTGTCATTGGGGCGATGGTGATGTTAAGGTGGGGGTCGGCATTGTCCTTGTGTGAGAAAGAGAGAGATACATGCCTATAAGTAGCATACAAAATGGTGGTTACAAGCCCAACCACCTAGGCAATGCAAAGCAATAATCATATATGCCCACAAAGCTACCCACAGTCTGCTGATCATGGTTGAGTCCCTCTACCAGTCCCACAATGTGCTGGTCATGGCAAGGGGCAGTTGCAACTGTTGGCTGACCAAGCCAATAATTGCCTAAAACTGTTGTGCATGCATGTGCACATGCCAACATTCTACACAGAACCCCCTGCATGTCATGCAAATGCCAACAACCGTCATGTAAAACTCGAGAAAAAAATTCTTAAAATCCTAATTAAAGGGGTAAAATAGTATTAATTATTATAGCACGGGTCAAAAATATAAATTTTTATATAATTTAGATGAAGAAATGGACATCACTGTTGGATTCGTCTTGTAAAATCTAGTTACCCAGTAAAGTTTTGTAAAATTCTGAGACAGTTGGATTTTTTATGTGTTACAAAGCGATTGGGTGTCATGCGACTAAAATAATTTTGATCAGATTTTATTTGTGAGACCCAGAAAATAATTTAAATTTAGTTCAATAAAAATATACTAAATTAAAACAAGATGAGATTTAATTGACTTGGAATAAAATTTGACCCGTTAAAAAGAAGTCATGTGGCGCGATGTGGGCCACACATTTAGACTATATAAAGTGGAAGACTTTTTTATCTTCCACTTTGTTTCTTCTCCAGTAGCTTGTCAAGAGAGTTAAAGAGAGAAAAGTGAGTTTTCATTTTTTGTTCTCTTTCTTTCCTTCTTAGATCTACGAAAATTAAACCGTTTAATCGCTTCGGACCAAGAATTAAAGTTGTACTACGCAACGAGAGCTACATAACCATACCAAAGATCACATTTTTCTCCAAAAATATCAAAGATGAGAATTTAGGACTAAGGCTTATGATGCTAAATTCGGGCTTTCTTTGGAGTTCTATTACGTGGGCTCACGCTATGAGAGGTAGGGTTTCTCTTATTTAGATGTCATTTCAACCTAAAAGATGGCATATGAAATGGTAGGCTAATGGTGTATATCACATGTTAGGTCTTGACTAGTGTAACTAGTGGTTCAAATATAGGATTTATAATTAATCTTGTAATTAGTAAAATCCTATTACAATAAACATTGTGTAAGTTAATTTTAGTAGTTTTAAGCATGTTAATTGTATATTAGCATTACTTGATGTTTTAATGACATATCAAGTTTAATAAAATTATTAGTTTGTTATGTGATTTTGAAATAATATGTATGTTAAATGATTATTTAGCATATGATTAGTGTAGTGGACTTGTGCTTATGTTTATATAATTAATAAAATGTTTCCATGTTGGAAGTAATAAGCATTCTAGTTGTGTAAATTGATGTGCCCTCTAGGTATTTTTTTAAATGCCTAAGTGAATAAAAGTATGTTATTTGAGTTGAATATCTTACATAATATGTTTGGGATTGTGTTGAAAATGTCATTATATTGCATTCATTATGTAATGAACCTTGTAAATGGTACCGAAGGCAATTGCACATTGTATTGCATTTATGCATGGGTTGCACTACATTCATGGGCATTGACATGGGTGGTAGTGTGTGCATGGTATGAAATCAATCACCACATCGGTGGTTCATCGTGGGCTTGAGAAAGTTGCACCAAAGTCTGGCTGAGTCGCATGAAAAATTAAATGGAAAAACTTGTTGGGGGATAGCAAGAAGGGTTAGATTCTCTCTCGGGTACAAGACCCACTTGGTTTATACACTTTTCGGCGATGAAATTCTAGAAAAGTGTAATGGCAAAAACAGAGCAGCAGGTGGGATGTCCTGAAAATCCGTTGATGATGGTATGGTGTCCCATTGGTGAAATATCATAAATCATCTCCCCACAAAGATACAAGAAAATGAATTAATTAGTCATTAAGAGTACATAACACCAATGAATGGGGCCTGAAATGTCCAGATACATTTGCATGACATTATATGTATTGTGGGAGCTCAGGATAGGCTCGGTGTTGGTCTTGCTTGCGTGAGTCTCATCTCATGGCATGACATGATTTATGACATTTGTTCATAATACAGATATTTGAATGAATGCATGAAATGATTATTGCATATGACATTTCATATGCATTTGAGTTAAGAGGTATTCTCTATAGGAGTTATCCTATTGAGCATTGGCTCACCCTTTATGCGAACAATTTTTAGGTACACCACAGGCTTTCATCTAAGGCCCTCCTACTAGTCCGCTTTGATGACAGAGCTGGACTGTGGCTCATATTTTGACTTCGTAGTCCCTTGTACATGTTTATTTTTGGCCTTGTATAATTTTTGTAACAAAACTTGTTTATATTTAATAGGCATGCATATGAAACTCTTCTGAGACATTTATTCTTTTATGAATGAATGTACGTAGTGATGATGATTATGGTATTATCCGATACTCTGCAATTGAGTATGGATGAATGGACACGAAGTGCTCAATGTTGTATGATTGCACAGGTTGTATTTTGGATACAGTTCCCCGTACAAATGAGACTCTGCCCAAATTTTGTTGAGTTATGGATCCCGGTAAATGGGACATAATGGCGTGGTATCAAATTATACAGTATCCAAGGGTATTCCACTGGTTGATTGGTGATCAATGGAGTAATTACGGGCACCAGAATTTTGGGGTATCAAATATTTTGAACAACACCATCTACACTACACATGCCTCAACTATTCAGAACTGCCTCACATGTTGTGCACATGCCTTCCTTGAGAACCCACAACACCTGATTTGCCTTGCCTTGGTTCCAAGCCATGCCTAACTCATGGCCTGGTCTTCCAAGCTAGCCTTGACCCAATGCGTCCATGCATGCGCTGTCTCCCTCAACCATGCATAGGGCTTCTCCCAACGATAGGTCCCACCGACAATCGGCCCCACATCTCGAGTCTCAAACTTTGGAATGCCTTGCCTCCACCCATGGGAAGCATTTGTTGGGGTTGCACCTTGCTCTGATGTGCCAAGGCTTAGGGGAATAGGAGTCCCAAGGGAAGCTGGCCTGGCACCCCTATTGACAGCAACTGATATACTCTAAGCCGAGGAGTCATAATAACCTCAGCTAGGGGCACAATCGTTGCATGCCACTTGAGCCTTTGCTGAACTACTTTGTATCCCAACAAAACACACATCAAAGTCCTTTAGAAAGCTAACTTTGCAATAAGGGTTTGCTTGACCAAGTAAAACCCAATTTGGCTATGGCATGGACGGCTTTGGGAAGACTACCATATGCCAATGCCGAGCGAAAAACTAAGGGGGTAACAAACCACCCCCATAAGAAGAGCTCGATGCCCTTATCGAGTGGTTGTCCCTATTCTCCTTGATTTGATAAGGATCACCATTCTTCTTCCTTCAATGGATAGCCTTAGCTAAGTTGTACTTTGCCTCGTCAAGCAACCTTTGCTTAGAATAAGAAACCCTGTATTTAGCGGAATATCCATCTCTAGTCCACTGTTTCACCACTACTCCATAATTAAGTAACTATTGTTGTCCCATAACCAATATCCAATAAGGGACATAGGCTATAAGGTTTGCACCATGCTCCAGCTCATTTTTGTGACCAATTCCACTTCTGGGCAGAAGGGTATTGGGGAATTTTGGAGGTATTTTCTCAACATAATCCTTCAAAATTTCTGCAACCAAACTGGGCATCTCAACATTCTCATCAGGTTTATTCTCCACCAAGGTTGAGAGATATTTCATCTCACCTTCCTACAATATAGAATCCACTTGTATAGTGGACAACATCTCCACCTTCTGCTTGCCATCTCATTTGATGTAGTCTGCCACCACTATAGGCACAAAACATGTTACTCCCTTATCCGAGATCAGCATCACATTGACATGTCGCATCAATTCCACCTTGGCCTATATGAAGAACTCGTTCTCGAGGTTAACATCAAAGTTGTCCAAGAGTATAGCCTTCATGCTCGCTCGGCCTTCCCATAGACCTATTTTCAGGCATGTCTCTATGTTGTCATGCACTAAAATTTCTCCCAAATTGATAGCCTTGATCTTGCTAGAGCTCTCTACCAACTGCAAGACAAACGTTCCCATTTACCACTGTGCAAATAAGGTTATGGGTGGCTCACGTCCACCTTGGCCAAAACTTCTTTTTAATTCACCTCAGCTTCCACAAACATAAGGCCTCTACAGAGTTGCTGAACCTTTCCCACAGTGATTATGTTCAGCAATTGTAGAGAATTAATCTGAGTGGGGTATTCATCGTCGTTGTTATCATCAGTTTCAGCAATATGGGCACTTCACTTCTCTTGCTTAGGGTAGTCTCGAGCACAATGAGGGCCGCTAAAATAAATTAACCAAAATCAAAGTCTTTCTTCTTCTGGTTGTTATTTGGCTTTTTAGAATCACCTATGTTCATCATTTTCTTCCAATTCGCCTCCTCTACAAACACATGGAAGTGCCAGTATGGTCTTTCTTGCTACCAGCATCCCTCTTTTGCTTTTCAAAAGGTCCTTTTGTTGCTTGTTTTAAAGTCAACTAGACCATCCGCAACAGCAATGACAGTGTGCAAGTCATGCATCCCCTGCCTACACAACTCTGCTTGTGCCCAACTTTGCAAATCAGTCATGAAATTAAAGAGCTTGCCCTTCTCGAACATTTTCTTGATAACCAACATCAAAGAATTGAAATCTATCGCATAGTCATGAACGATTCCTATGTGTTTTAATTTCTTGAACGACTCCCTAGCAATCCACATTGTGTTGCTAGGAAGAAATTGATCCTTTAACTTTTTCTTTAATGTATCGTACGTCTCCATTTTGAATTGTTCCACAATAGCATCATCCTCAATTTAGGTCAACCACCAAAGCTTGGCATCACCAAAGAGGTACATGTTAGTTATGATCACTTTCTCTCCTGCAAGCACATGGGCAACTTTAAAGTAGTGCTCAATGTCCCATAGAAAGCTCTCTAGTTCCTTGGCATTCCATGTACCTCTAAAGGCCTTAGGTTCAGGGACTTTCATCTTTGAAGACGTCTCACTTGCACCAAATCAAGAATGCATGGCATTTTTAACTAGTGTCAGTTCGTCTTCAAGATTTTTTAGATTGGTCTTGACAGCATCAGTAAGGAGAGAACATCCTCCATCATCATTGTAATCCAAGCGTTAGTGTCTATTACATAAATATTGAAAGCCATTATTAAGCCTGCAATCTGAGCAACTTGATCCTCCATTTGCAAAAAACACACATAATCCTCTTAGGTAAATCTAAACTTTTTATGAAATTTGGCAAAATGCTAATTTGCCACTACAATACAGGTTAAAAACCCAAATTTTTTCTACAATTCAGATGATGAAATGGATCTCTCTGTTGGATTTGTCTCGCGAATCTTGCTACCCTATCAATTTTTGTTGAATTTTGAGATAGTCGTATTTTTTACATTTTACGAGACGACCGGGTTTCGTGTGACCTCATAAAATAACCTAAAAATTTAATTTTGAAAAATGAATAATAATTTAAATTTTGTTCAAATAAAACTATGTTCAACTTGAGCCAGGGCAAAATTTAATCAATTTGTGTCGAAATCGGACCTAGAAAAGGAGAACATGTGGCGAATTGAGGACAAAGCATTTAAAGCCCATAAATAGAGGAGAAAAATAAGATTTCTCTCCATACCCATCAAATTTTTCAAAAAATCAAAAGAAGAGGGGGAATCTCCTTCTCTCTACGATGTATAAAGAGTTGTTGATCGAATCGTCTCAAGCCAATAACAAAAGTTGTTCTTTTCGTCGAGGGCTATGCAACCATACCAAAAAGCACAGATTTAGCTGCAGTTCCAAAAAATGGGGCATGGAGAAATCAAAGGTTTGGGCTTGATTGGGATTCTTGAAGGCTTCTACCAAGTGGTTTAAAGTTTCAAGATGTAGGATTTTCTCCCTAATTAGGTTTATTTTGAACCTAGGAGGATTATATGGAATGGGTAAGGTGTTAGAGGTATATAACACTTACCCATTATTGTTAATTTGATGAAATAGGTAAAATCAATTCTAGCTTGAATTGGTATTTATAAATTTTTAGCTTATAATTTCTTAGAAAATTGTGATGTGTGGGCATGCTATGTGTTTATATTATGCATTGGAGAATTAAATGTGTTGTCTGCAAGATATTATGTGATAACATGCTTGGAAATTGTTGTTGGGTATTATGTTGATATAGTCTTGGTGATATATTGACATTAAGATGATTTATGGTAATCATATGCATATGATGTGTGGGCTCGGGAAGGTTGGACCAAGGTCAGATGAGTTACACGGGTTGTATTGAAAGTAGGTCAGGATTAGCAAGAAGGTCTAGACAATCCATCGGGTGCAAGACCTGGTTACTTCGGATATGCACTCCATTGGTTTTGAGTCTATAAAGTGTGTAGACGTATGCAAAGTTATTGGTGGAAGTGCATAAATACCATGTCGGTTGGGTGACCATTGGTGAAAGTTCATAAATACCACCCCAAGAAAGACCTAGAGATTTTAAATAGTCATTGGATGTGTAATATTAATGGTGGGGGTTTGGAATGCCCAAAGATCATACGCATGACATTTGCATGTGTTGAGAGAGCTAGTGAAGGCTCGAGTTGAAGTGAATGAGTGAGTCTCATCTCATTTCATGGTATGGCATGGTGATTTCCAACATTAAAATGCATATTTCTTTATTTGAATGGTTGTTTCTTGTTGAATATTGCATGTGAACATTACATATACACTTAGGTTGGGGAGTAACCTCTTTTGGAGATACCCTATTGAGCGTGACTCATCTTTTATGGAAACAATATTTCAGGTGCGGGATATATGCCAGGAGACGGCTCTTATTCGGGCCCTCAATGATGAAAAAAACCCGACATGTGGCTTTTAAATCAAGTTTTTGTAAAACTTCATCTAAATTCATTTTTGACAGGTAATCATATGAAATGGATTGTAATCAAACTTGTAATAACAATGTTTAATGCACAATTACATGTTATATGAGTTTGGGTTAATATTGATTGATGTTGGAATGGATAGAAATTGAAAAAGAATAGAATCGAGGAAAAACTGAGCACGCCTACAGGTAGAACATTGATCTCTTCTACCGATAGATGTGATCCAGTAGGTGTGTTCTATCGGTAGAACTTCAAGAATGGTTGGTAGAACTTTTCCAGTAGGGTTCTCTTACTGGTACAAGTTTCCTACCGATAGAAGAATTCTAGAAAGTTTTTCTACCGGTAGAACTATGAATTCTTCTACCCGTAGGTTTTCTCCAGATTTTTTGAAAAATGAAGTTTAAGGACACTTCTACCGGTAAGACTTTGAACACATCTACCGATAGGTTTTCCTGGAAATTTTAAAAATTTGAAATGCTTTTCCTAAACCTCCAGGCATCGACTCCTCTCACTCAAAGGAGGTCTAAGGTGTAATAATGAGTATGAATAAATAAATGTTAGGCCATGGATTTTTCAATGATGAAATTTGCACAGGTTATCCTTGTCTTGTTGTGATCCCAATAAAGGGGATGTTGTGTCATGGTGTCGGGTTATGCAGCATTCACGGGTATTTTTTAGGGTTGATGGGTGATCAATGGGTTGACAAAGGACCCCTGGTTTTAGGGGCGTCACAATTTAAAATGTGTGGGAAAGATTATATGGTAATCATGAGAATAGGAAGAATTAGAAGGGAGGTTGATGTAATAGAGGGGGATGGGTAAGTCATGAGGGACACCCATAACAAAGAGGGCTTACATGATTTAAGTATAAAAAGGTACTTCCTTTAGAACTGGTTCATAAAGAGGGAGAATTGATGGGTTTGAACATAAGTGATCAACCTTTCTACCAAACAAAAGGTGAGAGAGAACCTCTTCAATTCTTGAGTTTGAGTGAAATTCCTTGTTATAAGCTTGCACAATCCTTATTTGTGCACAAATAATTAGGTTGTGGTGATGAATTAAAGGATCAAGAAACCACGGGTTTTTGAGTGGGAGGTCAGAAGAGTTTGATGGAATCAAGCAACAACAAAGGTAAATGAAATCTTTCAAATTTATGTGTTTTTCAACCTTTAGGTGAATCCTAGTGGTGTGTGTGATGGTTGGGTGGTGTTTGAATGGAGTTTTGATGGTGGAAGGAGGAGTTTGAATGGGAAAGAAACTCTTGATTCATTGAAAAACTGGTTCATACAATGTAGAACTGGTACTAAGGGTTCTACTTGGTCTAGAGCCGGTTCAAGATGTGTAGAACCAGTACTAGACATTCTACCTCGCAAAGAACCAGTTCATCAGGATAAATTTGGGCTTTTGTGTTTTGGTGTTTTGGGTTTTTTTTTTTCAATTTACCATAAATCTTTCCGGGACATCCAATTAAGTCTAAATCAAATCTTTATGGATTAAATTGTTATAAATACATCATTATGGGCTGAATTCCAATTTAGCTTATGTTAATAAACAATTAGCAAGGAATGGTTTGAGTGATCTAAATTACACCACTCGGAAATGAATTTAGACATAAAAAAATACATGCATAGTTAAGCGCTCATTCTTCCATATTTATGATATGATGTTTATGTAGAGAATGATTATATGTGGATTGTGATTATATGTTGTAGGACAAGAGGTGTCGACCCCTATGTCCAGTACGCCTAAATGTCGCATCTTGAAACTAAGTCTATTCTATAGCTAGACCTGAGGTGGGTGTACTAAAACTACTTGCGTCTGCTTTGAAATCATATGATAATGTCTTAAATGTTGATGATGTATGAAGATGTGGACTATTGTTTGTGATTTGTATCGTAAGTGTGATATTTCATATTATTGATAATATAAAGAGTGTGTTTGTGCATAATTAATAAATGTGTGGGTTAAGGGTGTTGTGATAACATTATAGTTATGTAATGTAATCTTAATAATGGAAATAGCCTTAATAGTTGTTGTCTTTTATCATTAACAAATAACTGAATAAATTATTGTCTGGGATGACAACGTTGTGTTTTGTTTAGCTTTGTGGTAATGTTTAATGTTCTTATTATAAAAGATAGCCTTAAAGGTAGATGTGTGGCATGTGTGATTGATTTTACCTTAATTTCTATCATATAGCATGTGTGGCGGATATTGCCTATGTGGCGGGTATAGCTTGAGTGGCCAAAATTATAACCTTATCGGTTGTTGTATTGAATTGATGTATTATAAGGTAATTGCTCAAGAGATATACAAGTTATTTTGTACATTGAATTTGTTGATATAAAAAGTATATTTATTGTTGTTATCTGTTATATGACTTTGTACACTCATTGAGCATGTGTGCTCACCCCCTATAGTTTATATTTTTAGGTAACCAAGGAAAAAGGGATGTTCACTGCTGAATCTAGCGGTTAAGGATATGAAATTGAATTTATGTATCTTTTTGTAATACTTCACATAATTTTTTAGCCTTTTAAACATGTAAGGTTTTGGTTTATATTTAAATATGGATTTGAAGTACAACTTTACATACAATTAAACTTTTAGAGATGTTCGTGATTCCAAATTCATTTCTTGTCAAATCTATTCAATGGTTGTAAATTAGTTCATTGAGCATAAGCAAAAGATACAAGATATTATTCTGGGAGTGTCCTATTTTCGGGTCAGGATAGGTTATATAAACATGTGAGTCTAGGTCAGCATTGAACAATGTAGGATGTTAGGGTGTTAGTTGGAGTGAGATAAGCATACAAATTCTTATGTTACATATTTACATATTTTTTAGTGTTGATTTGTAACTTTTTAACTTGTGATTTGTGAATCATGAGTTTTATAATTGATTCAGATCAGATAGAGACAGAGTGTTCTTATGTTCCTATTATGGTTGAGGAACGTGACAGATAGCGTCAAAGGATGGTGATGGTTAGTAGAATTTGTATGATATAATTCAAAGAGTATCTGAGACTACAGTGTGAATGAAAACATAGAACTCGATTATTGAATTATAGATGAAAATGCAGGTAACTACTTGGGCGAATAATGTTTGTGGTAAGTGTAACACTCCGCATTTTATTTTATATATATGCATATAGATATATATTAAATAATTTTTGTAAAAATGGGGATAGGTGTAGCGATGTGTGTTTGAATTTGGTAGATTGGAAAAGGAAAAAGGGATGAAATAGTGAACAGTGCACGTGAACTGTGCACTGGCTGCAACTTCAAGCCCAATTTAGACCTTGATGTACACAATATCTCTTAAAACTCAAAACATGAAAGTTGTAGAGTTCTTTCTTAGCATTCCATATCATCTTGAATCATCTCAATCGGAGCTCGGATGAGAGAGTTATGCCATGGAAAAAGGGATGAAATAGTGAACAGTGCACGTGAACTGTGCACTGGCTGCAACTTCAAGCCCAATTTAGACCTTGATGTAGTCAATATCTCTTAAAACTCAAAACATGAAAGTTGTAGAGTCCTTTCTTAGCTTTCCATAGAATCTTGAATCATCTCAATCAGAGCTCGGATGAGAGAGTTATGCCCCGATAACGAAGTAATATCGAAGCAGCCCATGAACAGTAAAAGAAAAAAAAAATTCGGGATTTCTGTGTTTAAAAACACAGATTTCAGCCTTTACTCTCATTTCTCTCATTCCACTCTCAACCCACTTCTCTTAGGACTCTAGAGGAAGAGAGAAGGATAAAACACAAGATCAAGAGGAGATCTATACTTCAAAGAAGATCAAATCTTCATCTTCTTCACACTAAACCTAGGTTTTTAAGAACATTGAGGTAGGGTTTTCTTCCATCCTTGTCCATTGATGTTAGGGTTATTATACATGTAGAATTTGGCTCTTAATAGTATGTATTTGTTATGGGTTCCTTGTTCCTTGGTATGTTTACAAACATTCCCATGATTTGAACAAAATGATGGTTGGAAATCCATCAAACTCTAGTTTTTGGGGGAAATATGGATTTTTCTCTATATCTTCACATCATCTTGATTTCGAAAATTNTTATATTATTACATTTTGGAGATGTAAAGGCCAAGATTAGACCTATTAATTTGGGATGATAGTGTGGATATGACATATGATGAATGCAAGTTTATTTTATGATGGAAAAATGGACCCGGTGTGGTCAATAGTTATGCATATGTGGACCCGGTGTGGTTCATTACAATAGAATTGCACAGGTTGTGTTTTGGGTAGAGCTCCCCGAACAGAGGTGACTCTACCCAAATTTTGTTAAAATATGAATGGTTGATGAATGAAACTTTCGTCGTGATGAATTTTACTTAATGCTCTCATACGGTAAATGGTTTTTAGAATGTAATGTCACCCACGGGGGTTTTTGGGGCGTTACAGATTTGGTATCAGAGCCAAGGCTTTAGGTCTTACATGGGAGCTGTAGGTTATGGAGTACCACTAGGGAAGTAGGATTAAGTTGAAGGAAATTGTTGGTCTAATTTTATATGAACCTTATGCTTTAGATTAAAGTGATATTTAGGATGTCTTGTACATCAATGAAACTAAATTGTGAATTGATATGCAGGATGGACGGTGAACGGGTACGTGGACGTGTATGTGGGCGTGGTGGTCAAGCAAATCCACCACCTCCACCACCTCTCGACGCCATACAGGGTATTTACCAATGTTTAAGGGAACTCACCACCCTAGTGCAACAACCAGGTGGGAACAACCACCACAACGGTGGAGTTCGTCCTTTAGTCCAAGTACCGGGCAA
>CAUOFW020001947.1:1229233-1283817 GCA_963454935.2 Ilex paraguariensis
GCGTTGGACTTCAAAGGGAGTTGGAGCGATCACTTACCGTTGGTGGAATTTGCGTACAACAACAGTTACCAAGCGAGTATCGGAATGGCACCATATGAAGCTTTGTATGGAAGACCATGTAGATCCCCGACGTGTTGGTTGGAAGCCGGAGAGAGTAGTATGTTTGGGCCCGAGATTGTACGGGAGACAACGGAGAAGATTCAGCTCATTCGGGAGAGATTACGCACAGCACAGAGTCGACAAAAGAGCTATGCGGATAGGAGAAGAAGGCCATTGGAATTCAAGGAGGGAGATTGTTTATTTCTTAAAGTGTCACCCAAGAAGGGCATACTTAGATTCGGTAAGAAAGGAAAACTCGCTCCAAGGTACATCGGTCCATTTGAAGTGATCAAGACAGTGGGAGCATACCAACTTCGGCTACCAATATCGTTGTCAGGAGTTCATGACGTGTTCCACGTTTCGATGTTGAGGAAGTGTCAACCAGATACGTCGCATGTCGTGGATTTGGAGGATATTGAAGTGCAAGATGGAGTCACCTATGAAGAGCAGCCGGTGAAGATTCTTGATATCCAGGAGAAAGTGCTTCGCAACAAGGTAATCCAGCTGGTGAAAGTCCTGTGGCAACATCATGGCGTAGAGGAAGCAACTTGGGAACCGGAGTGGGAGATGCGAGAGAAATATCCATATTTGTTCGCTACTTGAGGTAAGTTTCGAGGACGAAACTTTCTTTAAGGGGGGTGGATTGTAACACTCCGCATTTTATTTTATATATATGCATATAGATATATATTAAATAATTGTTGTAAAAATGGGGATAGGTGTAGCGATGTGTGTTTGAATTTGGTAGATTGGAAATGGAAAAAGGGATGAAATAGTGAACAGTGCACGTGAACTGTGCACTGGCTGCAACTTCAAGCCCAATTTAGACCTTGATGCAGTCAATATCTCTTAAAACTCAAAACATGAAAGTTGTAGAGTTCTTTCTTAGCTTTCCATAGCATCTTGAATCATCTCAATCGGAGCTCGGATGAGAGAGTTATGCCCCGATAACGAAGTAATATCGAAGCAGCCCATGAACAGTAAAAGAAAAAAAAATTCGGGATTTCTGTGTTTAAAAACACAGATTTCAGCCTTTACTCTCATTTCTCTCATTCCACTCTCAACCCACTTCTCTTAGGACTCTAGAGGAAGAGAGAAGGATAAAACACAAGATCAAGAGGAGATCTATACTTCAAAGAAGATCAAATCTTCATCTTCTTCACACTAAACCTAGGTTTTTAAGAACATTGAGGTAGGGTTTTCTTCCATCCTTGTCCATTGATGTTAGGGTTATTATACATGTAGAATTTGGCTCTTAATAGTATGTATTTGTTATGGGTTCCTTGTTCCTTGGTATGTTTACAAACATTCCCATGATTTGAACAAAATGATGGTTGGAAATCCATCAAACTCTAGTTTTTGGGGGAAATATGGATTTTTCTCTATATCTTCACATCATCTTGATTTCGAAAATTCTAGAACTTTGTGTTGGGTAGTAAAATGATTGTATTGATGATCTCATGCTTATTTCCTTTAAACTTGTCTCTTGTTATATGATTTGCGAAATGGGTATATTTTCTTAAATTGTTCTATTATGTATCTTGCTTGTGAAAATTTGGGGAAACATCATGGAATTTGCTTGTATATGAGGTTGAGTATATTGTTGGTATGTCACTCTTGTGTATGGTGTTGTGAGGGACTTGGATTACCTTCGAAAACTGCCGTAGAGCATTAGAGGTTAGTCTATCCCAATGGGGGGTGAGATGGTTGCCTAATGCTCGTAGTGGATCACTGTGGTGACAGTGACCACTATTGTTCACGGATACCGGGGAAAAGGGTTAGTATACCAGACACCTTAGAAGGATCTCGTCAAGGCCGTATGAGACGGTACACGCCCTTCCTAAATTGGTCTGTGATTGTTAGTGGAAATGGGTGAACGAGGTAGAATCGTCGGGTAGATTCATGAGAAGCGACAACCTACTTGAGTGGTACCAAATAGAAATTTTTGTTCATTATACCAAATATTATTTCTCCAAGAGTTTCGGGTAGTATGGGATGCCGCGATACCTTGTGGAAATGGTGTATGGTGGAGTGGATTATGTTGGAAATTGTTTGTCAATTAAACGTGGTTTTATTCTCGTTCAAGTCCTTATTATTGTACAAACTTGAGATCTCCTTTAAAATGTCCTTACTTTACTTTAAAATTCATTTATATGTATGTGCGAAACGTGACCTACCTGTTTTACTTGATTTCAAAACCTTGAATGGGTTTGGAAGGATCCTCCTACAGAGCCTTGTGCTCACCCCCCTACTTCCCCACCTTTCAGATGTTGCCTTTGACGAGGAGCTGGGAGTCGAGGGGCCGACATATTTGAAGACCCCGATAGAAGGGAGCGTGGATCCCGAGGTGGATGCTTAGAGCGACCCCCCTTTCTTTTGTTATAGACTTGGATAATCTTTTGGGAGAATTGTATAGCCTAGTTTTTTTTTTATAAATTCCGCTGTGTATTATAGTACTTTTGTGGGAATGTAAAGGTCATAACTTGGCCTATTCTTTTGGGATAACATGTAAATTGGATGGATTGATTTTATGGTAGTTAAATGGACCCGGTGTGGTCATTAAAATAGAATTGCACAGGTTGTGTTTTGGGTAGAGCTCCCCGAACAGAGGAGACTCTGCCCAAATTTTCTTAAAATATGAATGGTGGATGAATGAAACTTTTGTCGTGATGGATTTACTTAATGCTCTCATGCGGTGAATGGTTTTTAGAATGTAATGTCATCCAATGGGGTTTTTGGGGCGTTACAGTAAGTGAAGCAGTTGTATTTGTGAGTTGTTTATGAAATTGTGGTTGCACATTTTAGTACAAAGGAAAAATAGAAGCTTGAAATTTCTGATAATGGAACTTTTTTGATAGTACAGATTAGTTATAATCAATTTGTGAAAGTGTTTAAAGTTAAAAAATAAAAAAGTAGTAATAATATCGTTATCTAAATAATATTGTTATGCACAGGAACAAACTCCTACGTTTTTAAACTAAAAGGAAAATATCTATGATTGAGTATAAGAAAGTAATTTACTATCGAGTTTTGTTTGTTTACTTTGGAGTATAGTTTTTGGTTTTTCATTTGTCTGTTTTTAAAAAAAAAAATCTTTGTGGTATTAAAACTTTAGTTCAAATACATTTTATTTAGACCGGATCTATTCACAAATATATGGTTTAGGTTCTAAATAAAAAAAATAGTTTGGGTAAGATGGAATGATTAGCAAGTGAGGCTTACATGGATATGTAATATCACTTTGGAAAAGGATTAGAAATGAGTTGATCCAATCCAACATTCGTACATGCATATATAGTGAATCACATATATGGAAGATGTTTATATAAGAGTTCTGATTATGTTGTAAGTTTAGAGATTAGGATATTGAAGTCAATTTTACTTAGGGTTTTGAAAAGGAGAATAATTCTAAAAACATATTCAAGTTTAAATTTGATTGTCTAAATATATGATTTTGCATCATTGAGTAAGATTATAGTTTGTATGGAAAACAGTTGATATTTTAAGTGGTGGATTTAACATTTTTGTGGTTAACGAAATGTTATATATGAGTGTGCTTTTTCATGCAATTGATTATAGCAAGAATTTGCTTATGTTGTTTTTGTTTATTTGTGAGTTGAATATGAACTTAAAGATGGAAATGTGAATATGCTATGTAGAATAAGTTAGCCTTTATTACTAATGTTGATTGCTAATAACAAGCGAGTGTGTGGACTATTGACAATTAGAAATAATATGATTGTTTAATTACCTAAAATGGCAAGTGAAAAGTCTATTGGCCAGCATGACCCTAAAGGGTGATTGCTTGGCCTTAGTAACGATTGTTGGCCTTCATGGCAATTGGTGCCTTAGTGGAAGATATAGACTTTTTGGCTAAGTTGTGGCCTTAGTAGCTAATTATGCCTTAGTAACGGGATGGTCTTAGTGGCGGATATATATACGTGGACGTTATATATGATGGATTATTGATGAATATGTATATGTGGATATCATAAATAATGACTTATGGATGTGTTTATGAGAATGTCATATAAAATGGCTAATGGATGTATAGATCTGAAAACCATCTCTGAAGGTTAATGTATATTGCCTTAGTGGTGGGATGATATTGATTTGATGGAAGATATGCATCTATAAAATTTTATGCCATATATACAATTTCTATTTTAAGGAATTCTTCTGCGGTATTTTGGATGGATTATAGTCCCAAGATATTTAACAAAAGATTGATATATTTATCTATGAATGAACATTTGGTTACCTTGATTGTAAATTTGTCTCAATGTATGGTAGTTTGCATGTGAAAGAAGGTTAACTAATTTAGCTTGAAATGAAGAAAATAAAAAAAAACGTGGTTGTGAGACCCAAAAAAAATGAAAATATTAATTAAAGAGGTAAAACAACAATTAATTCTTAAAGCATGGGTTTTTATAGGATTTGGATTACGAAACGGATGTCACCATTGGATTTTTCTCGTGAAATTGGGTTAGCCAGTCAATTTCATCGAATTATGAAATAATCAAAATTTTCACTTAAAACCAGGCAAAGCATGTGATCGAGTGACGTGCAAATAAATTCTAGCAACTTATATTTTTTTTTGCCGGACCCACAATATAATTAAAAGACTAGGCAACTAATCTTATCCAAATAGACAAGTGGTGCATTGTGATTGGTTCTCTTGAATTTCCAACAATAAAGAAAGGAGATGTGGCACATAATGGATCAAGTATAACAAGGGGGAGTTATAGTGAAAAACATCAGATTTTCTCACCCATTTTCTATTGTAAATTTTGGGGACAGAGAGAGATAGAGAGAGAGAGAAGCTTTGATTTCTTCAACTTCTCCTTTTTCCTACCATATCACAGGATTCAACTGTTGGATCTTCATCAACCAAGAATGAAAGTCGCTCTACTCGACGAGGGCTATCCATCAACATCAATTTCAACACCTTTCCAAAAATTTCAGAATTCAAGGGTTATGAGGCTAGGGCTTTGAAGAGCTGTCCTTGGGCACAGTAAAGGGTTTTCTCTTCTTTGTTTATGCTACAAGAGGTGAAGGTTTCCACCTATTTAGGATTTCTATCAATTTCAAGTTGGTATATGGTATGGGTAAGGTTATATAGAACAAATACATATCTATCCGTGTAAGTAGTGTAACTATTGAGAGGTTTGTAAATTGATGAACATGTTGAACAAATTCCAATATGATAGTGGGTGTTGAACATGTAAATTATGTGTGGTATGATTAGGCATATTATGCATTTATATTATGATGTCCAGTGTTTGATGAAATGCCTAAATTATGTTCAAGTATGTTATTTGAGTTAATAGTGCTTAAAACATGCTTGGTGAAGTTTATGAGATGTTATTATATGTTTGCATGATATAATTAACATTATGATGGGATGGAATTGCAATTGTGCATTACATTGCACATGCACATGTTAGACTACATTCGTGGGCATTGATATGAGTGAGTGTGGAAGCATGGATTTGGGTCAATAACCACCTAGGTGAGTTGATGGGTGGGGCTTGGGAAGATTGGACTAAGGTCCAATTGAGTCTAACGGAACATTGCATGAAAAAGGTGTCGAGGTATAGTAAGAAGGGCTAGATTTTTCCTCTGGTGGAAGGCCCAATTATTTCAATCACACACTAGCTGGTGGTGTAATGAGCCTATGAAAGTTTGTAGGTGTACACAGAATTGGAGGTGGGATGCCCAAAAAATGGCATGTCGGTTTGATAGCCCACTGGTGGAATATCCACAAAATAACCTACCCAATAAAGATATAAGAATTGATAAATGGTCATTGAGTGCATATAACATCAATGGTAGGGGCTTGTAATGCCCGGTTCATGACATGGCATTATATCATGTGTCGTACATGGGAACCAGGAATGGGTTTGGTGTTGGACATGCATTCATGAAACATCCTTCATGGTTGGCATGCTTAGTATCACTCATATCATACACAATTGGATTGGGAGGTATTCTGCATAAGTGTTGTCCAAATTTGATTTTGACTATTTACGTGCAAGTATACACGATCAACAAGTAATAAAGTGATGAGTAGAGTATCGGTCCCACTGAGAATTATTACTAATAACTTCCAAGTATTAACTTTATATCAATTCAATTTTATTTAAACAATTGAAATTAAAGTATGAAATTACTAATTTAAAACTAAATCTCAAATTACTAAACAAGGATTGATTTCACCAGATAAAAAAAATTAAGATTACAACTTCCCCTAATGCTTTGTATAAATCTCTGTATCCTCTTTCCATTTAATTAATCAAAATAATATGTTAATTGAAAACTCAAAATTATTTATCAAACCTCTTCCGATAGTTAGATAAAAATATATATCCCAAATAAATTACTATATTCCTATGCAAAATAATTTGGAATAGATTCATTAAGTTCAAAGTCTCAAATCTTATACACAAACCCAGCTATTCAATCCTAAGAAGAATTAACCAGACACATGTCTTCTGTAACACCCCAAACTCCACATTGGACGACATTACAATTTAAAAATCATTCACATCACGAGAGCAACTAATAAGATCCATAAATAAAGATAATTTCATTCTCATACATAATATCTACAACATCATTCCAAAAGAATAAGCCACATCATGACCATTATATCCAAAAGAATATGTTGAACTATGGCAATTACATCTAACATAATCAAATTTGAACTTTGCAGCGGAATAACACGAGGTTAGACTTTACATATTCTCAAAAGGAATTTCCTAGTCTATCACGTAGGAGAGTATAGCCCTCAGTATCCACCTTGGGATCCACGTGCCCATCTAGTGGAATTTCCCAATGTACCGGTTCATCGACTCCGAGCTCTTCCTCTTGTACAAAATCTGAAAAATATATTGCTTTTAGGGGGTGAGCACTAAGCTTTGTAGCAACATCCTCCCAAACTCGAACAAGGTTTAGAAAAAAAAAAATATAAAACAGTTCGGTCTCACTTTTCAAAATAGCATATATAACTTGAAATTAAATAGTGAAAATTTATTTGATCTCAAGTTAACTCAATAGTAATAATTTATATCAAAGGAATAAGCATGTCGGAGTGATAGAAATCAAATAATTATTTAATAATGTCATCCCATATTCTCATGTATGTTGGTTACTTCCCATGAATCTACACCACGATTTTACCTCGTTCACTCACCATAATCACACAATCCGAAACATTTTAGGAAGGGCGTATACCGTCTCTCATGGCATTGACGAATCACTCTCAGGAAAGGTATATCATCCCTCAGTCTTGAACTTACGTGAACAATAGTGGTTGCTCTCACAAACTACAACCCACTACAAGTGTTAGGAAACTATCTCACCCCCACTAGGAAAGACTAACCTCTAACACTCTCCGACAGTGCTCTAATGCAATTCAAGTCCATCACAACAACCATACAAGAGATGCAATAACAAACATTTTCTCAAATCACAAGCAAATCTAAAATCCCCAAATTTCACAATTTGTATTACAAGAGAACAATTTAAGAAAATAAGCAAGAGATCATCAACAATCCATTTTTATTGTTCATTACATAGCACTAAAGTTTTGAAATCAAGAACAATGGAAAAAATCAAGAGAAAAATCCATTTGTCTTGGAAACAAGGGTTTTATGACAAGAAAAACGTTTTCATGGTTATCTAACCCTAGCTTTGTTTATGGTAATCTTTGCAAAAATAACAAGAAAGGATAATTTCATAGCATATATATATAAATGAGAGTGAAAGCATACATATACATATAAGCCCTAGCCTCAATGGTCAAGAATGGAAGGAACTCATACCCTAAATCAAAAGTTTCAAGCAAAGCCCAAGCTCTAGAGACTTCCTTTCTCCCTTTTCTTTTCCCCTTTATCTACTTCTAGAGTTCTAAGTGGTTTGGGGTGAGAGTGGAGTGAACAAATGGAGGAGAATGGGATGGAAATGGTGTTTTAAAGCCAGCCAATCTCGAATTTTACTGTTCATAGGGCCAAAAATTATATTTTTCTCTAAAATTACAGTTTTACCATTAAATATCTCCAATTTGATCCCTATGACTGCCTTAAGGTTTTTAGATGGTCCAGATTTATTTTTAATGTTATTTTAACCTAAAAATATTTAGTTTTATGATTTATCTTTATATTAAACTAAATTTACACTCAAAACACTAAAATTTATATTTTATTCCTCCGAACCGCTATTAATGTATTTTGGAACCTTGCAACTGAGTGTGGATGTGTGGTGAAGACATAGAAACATTACATGAGGATTTGGAGGCTTAAAAGTGAAAGAAATCAAGGAGGTACCAATGCTTGGCAGCTTAGGCACCAGCACCCACACCATTTGGTGGTAGTCCTTCTGTTTTCCTCCTTGTTGATCATGATCCACTTCAAATCTGAAGATGTTAAAAACATGAAAGTTGTACACCTAAATGTTCTCTGTATTGTTTCAAAATTGCAACTCCATTGGACAGTTGGATCACAAGAGATGAAAATTCTATGAAACCTGGTCAAGAGCAGACAGTACCGGTACACTTTAGCTTCTGGTGTTCGCAGTACCGATACTCAGTACCGGTACGCTGCCTAGAATGCCCAAAAAGCCTATTTTTTTTCATGTCCAGTCCATTCCAAATCCTTCCAACACCAACCCAAACTTATACAACATAAATTTGTACATCAAACATAGTTGGTACAAGTTCCACTACAAGCAATTCCACATATTTACCCAGGTTTTACAATATCAGTATTTCAAAAAAAAAGAAATGATTACTTGTTATATAAAGATAAGAGTGTGGGGAGGGGAGTTACATCTTCCTATTGAGATCTAAACCTAGAATTCATCTCCCAATTTCATCTAGGAAATCAAATTAATTGCTGGCCAAACAATCATATATTCAACACAAAATATGATAAACAACTTATATATGATCAATAATAACTAGAAACGAGAGTAAATCAATTTAACTAAACATAATGTTCCATTGCAACCTTAATAAAAATTTCGTTCATAACGTAATTGAAGAACATCATTCTCAAATTAATCAACATCTTAGAAAATCAAAAACTAAAAGTAAGAGAAAAGAATGAAAACTTAGTTGCAATCTTCAATCTCTCTCTAGCCTTCAAGTCCAATTTTCTTTGTGTTGTTTCCTTCAATCCTTGCCTTCAATTTACTATCAATTCTTGGTTAACCCTCTATTAACAACCCCTCATATCAGTATATCTTCATTACAGCGCAAAATTTAGCATATATGTAGCATTAGAGTTCACTTTCTACTAAAAAACAAGTTAAAATTCGTGTCCCAAGCTGAAATGCGCTGCAGCCCCACATATCAGCACAACTGTGCTAACTTTCTGCTCTTCTAGAGCTGCAGTGCTGCATGTAGAGATACGACGCTAATCTCCATTTATGCCTATAGCTGCCCTTGTTGCTTAGTCTTTAAATAATCCAACACTTAGGCTACCAAATAACCTTGTTTCCTTCCAAATCATGCTCCCTACAAAACAAAAGTAAAACACACAAAACGAATTAAAAAGGAACATGAAATACTTGAAAACTTGTAGTTTCATCAAGCCAAGAATAATCAATTCGTAGGTATAAAACCCACTCATCAATGGGTGATAACCTACTATGTTTGGCCTCACCTCGTTGTGGGAACTTTTTCACGCACCCTACGTGCTTCTGCTAACGACCCTAACTTGTGCTCACTTTGAGGATTGAAGCTGGACAGGGCTTCACTTTTGAGATGCTTAGGCCCCATTGTATCTATTTAATCATTGTATTTTGGCTATACAAAACTTGTATGTCATTATAAACAAATGCTTGTAATATTGGGGGACATTAAGAATTTATTCATGTGAGGAATGTATATTGTTACATTGAGCCTTGTTGGTTAATGTTTAATTGCTCGTTGGTATTGGACCTCAGAATGGTCATTGTGTTAGTTAGAAGATAGGTTTTGTGTTGGGTGGATTTTCCCGTACAAAAGAGACTTCGTTGAATTTCCATTGGAATTGGTCGGTTTTGATCAATGCCTTGAGGTAATTAATAAGACTTAAAGGGTATTAGGACCCCCGAGAAATTAGATCGTCAGAACTTGGTATTAGAGAGTAGGCTTTAGATCTTACATGGGTCTCATGGGAAGTGAGTCCATCATTTTTTGTTGCAAGAAGATTGGGTTAGGACATTACATTCAAGTGCATTGCATATTCTTTGTTATGTGCTATATGTATGAATGTAAGTATGCTTGAACATGAAGCAAGTGCAAAACGTAGGTAGAATTATAGCCTTAAGGGTAGGAAAGAGGAAGAAAATAGAACAGAATAAGGACATTAATCGCCCTTCTTTAACCTATTGAAGATCCTTGATGAACCGGTTGGTTACCTCTCAGCATCTTGTTCTCATTTTCCCATTTTTCTGATCAACCTATTGAAAGTGAGGTCCAATCGATTGAAGTGCTCCCAGTATTTTTGCGTATATTGTAAAAACCTGATCAACCAGTTGAAGCACTCCGATCAACCAGTTGAAGTTGGTTGTTCAACCGGTTGAAGCACTCTCAGAATCTTTAATTTTTACTACCAACTGGTTGAAGATGATTGTTCAACCAGTTGAACCAGCTAAACACATACATATTTTTCCTTCGACTTTGAACGACCTTAACTTTTGCTACCGAAGTTGGAATTAAGAAAATAAACTATCATTGGAAAGCTTAGGATATATACTTTTAGTTCAAATAGATTTCAGACCCAAATTCTTAGTATCATAAAATTTATGACAAAAATAATGAGGGTGGGTCATGACTTTAACTTGAAATCAACTTGCATGTTCTTTTTACACCATTATAGGAATGTTGTAAGATGTTTTATGGTACTTTGACATTGTTAATAGTTCATGACATTAAGTTAGGTTTATTTCTATCTTTTGTGTTTAGATGACAAGTAAAGGACAAGACATCGACCAGGTCGTGGGGGTGGTTGGAACAACCAACCACCACCACCTGCACCTATCTACGATCTAGGGGCATTCATGGATACCATGATTGTCATGGTGGCTACTTTTGTACAAGCTAGCACCAAAATGGGTCAAGGAGTCTAATGAAACCTCCAAAAGTGTAATTCACACATGCCCCCAACCTTTATAGGGGAAGTGGACACGACGGTAGCCAAACATTAGTTCCAACAAATAGAGAAGATATTGAAGGCAATGGAAATCACTCCGATGCCACCAAGATAAGGTTGGAAATATTTCAACTTGAGGGAGAGGCCCATCAGTGGTGGACTTAGGTCAAGACATCGAGGGACATTGAGACAATGACATGGGATGAGTTCCAAGAGCTCTTCATGAGCAAGTATTTTCTATTAGATCTTCGGCAAGTTAAATCCCAAGAATTCCTAGACCTAAAGCAATGGACTACAACAGTGATGCATTCTTCACATGAACCAAATTATGTGTAAGGCTTATAATGAAGGGTGAGTGTCACTCTCACTCAAGCTAGTGCAATAAGTGGGGAAATTGTGTGTGGATGAACAAAAACGTGTGTGAATATGTGAAAATGCTCCTCAAGCGTAGAAAGACTTATAGTGTTGTGTTTTAACTCGGAAAATGTTCCGAGGTCATCTCCTCGGGGAAGGAAATGTCAAGTGTTTTCAAAAGTGATTTGTGAAAGGAAAAAATGAAAAATATTGTGATTTGAAATTTGGTGGTTTATGTTTTGAGAAATATGCAAGTAAAAAGAGGGTTGGCTAATCCAAAGATTTCATTCCAATGAGTATGCCAAATTAGTTCATTCCATTCAACTAATGATGCCTAAGTTTTTGATTGATTCATAGGAAGTGAGAGATGAATGTAGTTGCTTGGACAAGAGCATACCTTGTGAGAATTCTATGGTATATCAAAAGCCTACAACCACATTCATCAAAACTCAACCTAGTCAAACCAAACACTTTACACTACAAGGAAGAATGACTAAGAGTCGATTAGCCAACTAAAGGTTAGCTACTCATAATAAAGGTAAGAACAAAAATGAAAGATAAAAACATGGTAATGAAATCAAATATGAACTTGTATTAATGTAAGAAAAATTTTAAAATAGAAACAAAATAGCATTCATACACAAAATGTAAAGCTTAGAGAGAAAATACCCAAATACATGCAATAGAACTAGTAAACCATAGCTAAACTCAATACAACTTCAAATAAATGAGATTAAATGCTAGAAAGAAAGATTACATGTAGATTGAAACTTACAAGAATGAAAATGGTGAAGGAAAAACAAGAACCCTAGCATTCTTTCTCTACACTACTGCTAAGCTTAGGTAGCCTCCCTCTCTAACCTTCTTCCCCTCTACAAAAATCCTAAAAAGAGAGATTTATATAGATATAGTGGAAAGTGTGAGTTATTCTCAGTAAAATCCCGATTTTGACCCAAGTTTTTCTGATTTTCTATCTGTAGTACCGGTACCTAGTGATAAGGTACCTGTACCTTGATGGGAGTGAGCTTTAATGACGGCTCATACTAGTTTTTGTAGATTTTTCATAACTTTTAATCCTACCTCCGATTGAGCTAAAATTTTTATACAAGATAGAGGATATCTAGATATACAACTTTCATGTTTTTCAAATTTTCATATTCAAAGTGGATCATGGTCAAAAATGGGACATACCGGGGTACTGGTACCAAATGGTTTGGGTACCGGTACCAATATTCCAGTAGGCTCAAGTACCGATACCTCCTTGATTTCTTTCACTTTTGAAGCCTCCAAATCCTCATATAATGTATTCATCTCTGCACCACTCATCTACACTTAGTTTCAGGGTTCCGAAAATCATCATTTACCCTATGATTACCTGCAACATCAAAATTTCTATATTATTCACAAATTCGACTAACTCTAGGTAACTAAATGAAAATTTTAGTCAAAATGCATGTAATGAGGCCATTAAATATGCAACATTACGCACTCATCACACCCCCCAACTACGCTTTGCTACTCCCTAACAAACTAAACATAAAAACTAGGCAAACAAAAATGAACATATACTAATTCCGCTATTGCATTTAGCACATGCAACAAGTCTTTAAACCCCTAGGTGATCCCAAGTGGACAATTTTTGTGTAAAACTCGAGAAAATTTGAACTTTTTATGAAAAAGGGTAAAACGGTAATTTGTCACTATAGTGCGAGTTGAAAACCCATATTTCTCTATTGCTCGGATGATGAAATGGACCTCACCATTGAATTTTTCTAGCAAAATCTAGTTATCCAGGTAAATTTCATCGAATTTTGAGATAGTTAGATTTTTCACGTTTTATGAGGTGGTCGGGTCTCGGGTGACCCCAAAAACTAAATTTTTATTAAAATTTTAAAATTTAGAAAATAATTTAAATAAAATTCATATAAAATATTTTGAGCTTAAACCAGTACAAGATTCAATCGTTTCGGGGCGAAAACGAACCTGAAAAAAAAGGGGGCGTGTGGCGCGACTTGGGCCAAGCATGAAAATGTATAAATATGAGTCAAACATCTGATTTTTAGGATATTTCTCTACTAGGTTCTCTGCTGGTCTGAACCTTGGAAGGAGAAGAAGGAAAACAAAAATTTCTACCTTTCTCCCTTCGATTCACGAAGTTCCGTCGATCGAAATCACTTGGACCAAGAGTTAAAGTTGATCACCGCGACGAGGGCTACATCTATGTACCAAGAGTGAAGGATTTCACAAAAGATCCAAAGAAAATATTTTGGATAAATCAAGAACTCTGGCCTTAGGAAGTGTTCTTGAGGCTTTCTACACTCATCTTACGCTTCAAGAGGTAGGGTTCCTTCTACTTTGGCTTATTTTCTAACCTAGGGTGTTATGTGTTATGGATTAGGTAGATAGAACCATACATGCCACTTTCCTATTGTTGTGGAAGTGAGGAATTCGGTATAGAAATGGTTTAGACCAACTTCTAGCTTAAATTTGATATGTGGAAGCTATTAGTGTAAACTCTTGGGAATTGGGTTTATGTGAGCTGTTTTGGTGTATTTTAAAACTTTTCTATTATCGTTGGTTTAATGGAAATGGGTAGGTATATGGTTTAATGGAAATGGATAGGTATATGGAACTATGTATTTCACTTGCCTATGGTTATGGAGTAGGTGTAGAAATGATTTAATCAATTTCTAGTTTGAAATTGATATGTGAAGTTCCAAGTGAAAATTTTTGGAGCTTGGTATTGTGTGGGCATGCAATGTGTTATATTATGCCTTGAGAAAGAAATGAGTTATTTACATAGGTTATGTGATAACATGTTTGGTGCCTTAAAGGTGTTTTGCTAAATGCCTATATGAGAATTAAGCTTGTTATGACATAATTTATGTATGACATGTTTGAGAAAAAGGTAATTGATTTATGTAGTTAATATATTAGCATCATGATAAATTGTGGTAATTATATGCATTAGATATAAATTACAATGGCATATGCTGAAGTATGTGGTTTAATTGATCTATATAACATTCATTACATATGGGACTTGACATTGTTTTGCAATGGTTTATTTCATTGCAATTGCACGGAGACATCGCATTAGGTGGGTGTGTGTACATGGTGTGATTGAACACCATACTCGGTGATTGATGGGTGGGCTCGGGAAAGTTGGGTTAAAAATCCGACTGAGTCGCATGGTTGCATGAATATGGGGTACGGGTTAGCAAGAAAGGCTAGAAAATCCCTCGGGTGAGAGACCCAGTGACTTAGATACACACTCCAGTGGTACAAGAGTCCAAAAAATGTGTCAATGTGATGCCCCAAAATTCGGGGGTCCATTGATTACCCATCAACCTGCAGAATACCCGTGGATATCGAGTAGCTCGATATCACACCGTTATGCCCCATTTATCGAGGTTCTTAATTTAACAAAATTCGGACAGAGTCTCCTTTGTACGGGGAGCTCTACCAAAAACACGACCTGTGCAATATACATTAACATGATCTGTCCAAGATCCCATATAACACAATGACCACACATGGTCCATTTATAAGTAAAAATTTGGCCAAAGCTGTGGTGACCATCAAGTCGAAGTCTTGCAGAAGAAGACCAACGATTTTACCCCGGATGGATAACTTCAGCCCATCCTCAAATTTTCTAACCTTGGCCATATCTGTGGCCACATATTAGTCAGCGAAACATGCTAACTCAGTGAATTTAGCCACGTGTTCCATCACTGGCATTGTTCCTTGCCTCAGATCTAAGAACTCTCGGGCCTTCGCATGCCTCGCAGCCCCTGGAAAGTATTTCCCCATGAAGAGTTCCTTGAACGCTACGCATGTCATGGCCTCCAAATTCTTGGAGTCTTTCACCCAATGCCACCATACTTGGGATTCCCCCTCCAGCTGGAATGTAGCTAGAGTNACCCATGTCATGGCCTCCAAGTTCTTGGAGTCTTTCACCCAATCCCACCATACTTGGGATTCCCCCTCCAGCTGGAATGTAGCTAGAGTTATCCTAGTGGCGTCAGAGGTGATCTCCATTGCCCTCAAGATCTTATCAACCTACCGGAACTAATGATCAGCTACCATTGGGTCCGCCCCTCCCATGAAGATTGGTGGATGATGTGCCTTGAACTTCTGGAGATGACTGGAGCCTCCTTGGCCCCCACTTGTACCCGTCTATGCGATAGTGGCAACTACAACACCAAGAGCCTCTATGAAGGCATGTTGGTCAGTAGTAGGTGGTGGTTGGTTGTTCCGCCCACTGCCTCAACCTCGGCCGCGTCCTCTTCCTCTTGTTGCCATCTACACACATGTCAAATGACAATAGAATATTCACATAACATTCCAATGTAGGGATCAAAATTGAAACATTGAGATTTTATCTCCTTGCTTTCCTAGTAGAGTCTATACCATCCACTATAAAACATTTAAACTTGAACCATCCCGTTCATTTCTTTTCTGACTCCTAAGGTTATGTTTTCTAACCCTAGTGTCTCTTTCCATATACACTTTATCATGTATATCATTCACATAATCACCTAGCAAGTAATCATGTTTCACATAACATGTTGCACAAAACATGTAACAATTTAAGCACATAAGATGAGATGGACAATGAATGCAATGGTCTAGTCCCAATGCCCAACAAGCCCTCGATAAATGGGGCATAATGGTGTGATATCAAGCTACTCGGTATCCACGGGTATTCCGCAGGTTGATGGATAATCAACGGACCCCTGAATTTTGGGGCGTCACAATCAGTGTACGCGGAACGGTTGGTGAAAGTTTATGAATTCCGTGTTGGTTGGGTGCCGTTGGTGTAAGTCCATAAATACTCACCCCACGAAAGACTCGGAGATTTTAAAATGATCATTGGATGAAATTCATAAATGACAGATTTTCTACACATTGGCATTTGCATTGTGTTGCGAGAGTCGGTGAGGACTCGAGTTAAAGTGCGTGAGTGAGTATCATCTCATATCATGACATGACATGGTAGAATTTCCATCTAGAATTATATGTTCTTGTATGGAATGGATTGTGGTTGTTAAATGTTGCATGTGAACATAGCATATGCACTTAGGTTGGGGAGTAGCCTCTGTAGGAAATACTCTATTGGGCATTGCTCACCCTAACACATTTCAGGTGCGAGATATACCCCGGTGGATGGCTCTCAGTCAGGGTCTCAAAGATGAACAAAAGCCGGGTTGTGGCTTTTGAACCAAGTTTTTGTAAAATATTGTAAAATTGTGTTTTTTGACATGTAATTATATGGAATTATTTGCAATGGAACTTGTATATATAAAGTTTTATTGTCAAAAACTATGTTTTTGTAAAACATTCGCTAAGTTAGTTTGTGAACTATTTTAATGTACTCTTGCATGCTATTATATGTTTACTTATAAAAGGACCCGGTGTGGTCAATGTTTACTTATAAATGGATGCAGTGTGGTCAATATTGTATTTTGGACCTCGGATAGGTTATTTGATTGTATGATCCACATGTTATGTTTTGGGTAGATCTTCCCGTACAAAGGAGACTCTGCCCGAATTTTGTTAAATTAAGGACCCCCGATTTTTGGGGTGTCACATTTTGTCTCGTGAAGGTTTCTAGTGAAGGTACTTACAAACTTCTTTTTTTGCATATCCAACATTTGAAACATAATCCCTTATCCTAACTATTCCTGGGGTGTCAAAAACTGATTTCTCCAATGCACCCGAATTAATCACACATGAATCACATCATAGCCTTAAATGCTATTCTAAAGTATACACCTACACATTTTCTTTCAAAACTCGCATGTGTATGAAATGATTATGCAATTTAAGCCTTTATTCAATAGAATCCACATTCATTTAGCTATCCATATTCAGCTTTGATGCAATTCTCACCAAAGATTTCTCTCAAAAATGAATAACTCTATGATTATCCTAGCATGCTCTCAATTTGTATGTGTGAGATAGAATCTTTTGCACAAACCAAGATAACACTTACATATAATCCAGAAATGACGTGCATACTTTACAATTGAAATAACTGGAATGTTAGGGCAATAGATAGCAAAACCAACTTTTCTTTTCATTAAAAATGTGCTCTTACCATCCTTTCTCCAAGTCAATTAGGGCTTTCATGGGTAATAATGAGGCCTTGGGTGATATTTAGGTTAAGTGAAACGAAGGGTAGATGGAGGCAAAAAGGTTATCCCGAGGACATGATCTTTATTATTAAAAATCTCTTTTTTGTGGAATTTTCAGCTTTTCACCTTCATTTCAACTTCCCCTTTCATCCTCTTTCATTTCTTTTCTTTCAAACCCCCTTTTTCTCCTTTTCTTGGCTTTTATCTTCTTTTTTCATTACAAATTTGAATTTAGTGCCATTCATCCCTTCTTTTTTTTTTTTTGGTTTCCTCACCACATTTTCATTTCTTCATGTTTAGTCACTATCAGTCTTGGGAAAAAAACAAGGTATGATAATCATTTTGCACTGGCTCAATAAAACATGTGACATGGAAACAAATTTTTAATTAAGGCTCAATTACGGTACTAGGGACAAATTTTTTCACAAGAAAAGACTAAGTCTCAACAAGAGTCAAAGATGACCTAAGTTCATCTCTAGATAATCATGGAAAGGCTTATTGAAATTTTTAGACAAAGTCAATTAACCATCCATATGCACTCTAACTAAAGCAAACATAATGACATTATTGAACAGTTTTTGAATTTGAAAAATGTTCCTTTGAGTAAATGTATGTTCCGTCCAACAAGGATTGGCTCTAAATCTCACATGGGTAGTTACTTCATCTCTACTATGTATGTTAACCTCTAAAATGTGGATCTAATCAGTAAATTGCCAAAACAACACATTCAAGATGCACTATGGTTGAGTTCAAATGAAGACACATATGGGATACTGAGGCATAGGATAAACTTCTATGGTGCAGTCATGAGTTCAAAGTTCAAAATGAAGATCAAGCAATCACATATCCTATAATAATTAGGATAGAGGAATATAGTTCAATATTAGTTATATATTCCACAAAAAAAATATCAAAATTTTTTTTCAAAATTTTCACATTCTCAACTATTCTATACAAAAAGTGGTGTAACATGTAAATGGTGCACCTCACCCCCAACTTGAACCACGTATTGTCCTCAATGCACAAGGAATCATGCAATGAGAAAAAACGAAAGTAACATGGGAAATAAAATACCCCTTTTTTCTCTTTTTTTTTTGTGATATAAACATTAAAGGAAAAATAAAACATAAAAAAGCTTGTTTACACCCCCCAACTTAGATTCGAACAAGATACTAAATAAGATTTGTTAGCATGATGCTCAAAATGAATTAAGTCCAAATTAGGCCCAAAAAATGTTGTCCTTTGATCCCTCAATCCACCATGTCACAAGATCCATTTACTGCAAGAAAGGAATCTAGTGTTGTAGACTACTTTCAATCTGTCGCAAGGATTGATTATGGGCTCGAAAATTACTGGGTCTTTTGATTCTTCAATTCACCATGTCACAAAGTCCACTTACTACAAAAAAGGAATCGGGGTGGTGTAGACTACTTTCCAAATACCACAATGACTGATCATTGACTGCTTTCAAGTTGCTATAGGGACTGATAACAAGCTCAAGGACCGTTGGTTCCTCGATTCTTCATTCCACACTCTCATGATGAGATTTTAACTGACTACAAGAATATGACGTTCACTTCTTGAGGTTGCTTTCAAAATTGCTACAGGGATTAGGGTCTTTGGAATCTACAATCCACCCTTTTCAAGGTATATTTGGTCTTTGAAATCTACAATACACACTTCTCGGGGTATGCTTGATCATTCCTTCGTCTCAAATCTTCAAACTCCATCTTTAAAAAAAAAAAAACCTAACAAGAAAACATAAGAAATATATGAAAATTTAAAAGTTAAAATATTAAAAGAAATAAAATATCAAATGAAAAAAAAAATTATAAATTATTGTGATAAATTTACCTGTGATCAAACTCATGAGAAAAAGTCACTAAATTGAATTCTTGAAAAAAAATGATCTGAAATCAAATTTTCAAGAAGACCTCCTAAAACAAAAATTATTAGGAAAAGCTAACCTAAGGTTGAGTTCTTAAAAAGATATATTTAAAATTGAGTCACCTAAGATAAAATACTTGGGTCAAATTTGTGTAAGAAAAATTCCTAAATTAAACTTTTGGGGCACTTGAGATTTTGATCCAAGTTATGGCCAAGAAAAAAAAAACAGTTTGTAACAATAGACAATTAACCAAATAAAAATAGTGGGGCACAAACATAAAAATCATACCTTTGATTAAATTAAATTAATTGGTGAAAGTCATTCCGATCAAAATATGCTTAAGAGTAGAACAAAATAAAATCTATTCTGAAAAAAAAATTAAAGGACCAAGAAAGTTGAAAATAAATTAAAAAAACATTTAGGTAACTAAAAAAAATAATACAATTAAGTATCACAAAAGGTCATAAACTTACCTGACGACCAAAAAGAGTACGACACATAGATGGCCAAGGCTCCACATGAACTATAGTAATTGATTTTTCAAGCAAAATTAATTTTTTTTTTTTAAAAAAAAGAAGAATAGTTAATAATCGTTAAAGTTTCTAGTCTTTCACAGTATACAAATTTTTTTACTGTTATTGCTTAGTTTCAATTGTGAAATTGTCAAGAAGACTTACCGACAAAAGAAATGGTTCAAAAAATAATAATTAAACACCATGCATATTAAAACTCTATGTTAAGGAGTATATATAAAACAATAATAATAAACTCAATAGACCACTCTTTAGGGTCACTTAAAATCCAAGTCTAAAAGGGAAGCTACCTATAAAATTCGTCCCAAATTTTTTTATGAGACACAAGTCATATAAAAAAAAATTCTGAGATACAATCACCTTAAAATAAAATTCTATAAAATAAATTAAAAAGGTCGCCATGAGAAGGTATTTTTGGACAAGATCTTTAAGTTGTCAAAATCAGAATATGCCTGAAAAATAGGAGGAAGCAAAATATGTTAAAGGAAAATTAAAAAAAAAATGAAAAATATTACATATAGCAAAAGGCTAATGCTTAGACCACTGGTACAGTTCTATAGGGGCTTACTTCAAGATGAATGGAGCTAAGGTTTGCTACTGCAGCTAAGAGAACAATCACGTGTGGGCTCTACACTAACTAAAATTTTAATCTTCTATCAAGTAGGGTCAAGAAAACAAGCAAAACAGAAAAGGAAAAGAAAAAGAAAGAAACAAGAGAATAATGATACCTAATTCTTGAAGAAGTGTTGACCAAGTAATTCATTTAGGTCTAGACGTATGCCTTAAATAGAAAGAAAAAAAAAGGGTAAATTACACCAATAATCCCTAAGGTTTGTCACTTGTTGCACTTTCATCCCTAAACTTCTATTTCATCACATTGACTTACTTTGGTCTTTTCCCATTAAAAATAAATAAATATTACCCTCTCTCTCCAACCTCAACTCTCTCTCTTTTACCAAAAACCACCCCATTTCTCTCTCTCTCTCTCTCTCTCCCTCTCTCTCTCTCTCTCTCTCTATACAAGACTCCACTGCTGGAATTGACCATCACCATCCACCGCCGATGGAATCGATTGCCAACAACAGCCAGCGTACCGGCAATGACCATTTAATCCATGAGATCTCTCTATCACGCTCTCTCTCTCTGTGTCTAACCTCTCTTTCTTCACACACACACAAACACTCAACACACACACAGACCACACAAACACAAACAACCCAGCATAAAGAGAATAATAGAGATTTTTGTCTAACTCCACCTCTACCTTCACTCTCAAGTCAACCCAATAAACCTACCTCAATCACTACAAATCTTGTTCCCCACCACCACCATACTAGACCTATCAATTCTAATGTCACCAACAAAATTTTAGAAAAAAAGACACAATTTAGGAGAGACATCGATAGAGAAATTTGTAATCAAAATTGAATTGAGCAATACCCAATTCATACTCGATACTTCATTGATTTAAAACTCATATTGCCACCATAGCAGCAGTCGATCTTCTCCATACTGTCTCTAGCAAAGAATACATCACTGTTGTATGTCTCTCTCTCCCTTTTGCTCTATTCTGGCGTGTTTGTGTTTGTGTTAGTGTTAGGGTTTAGATGTGTTGGGTTAGGGGGTGGAGACACAATAACGATGTCGGTTTGTGTTGTGAATGTGTATTTGTGGTTTTCTATTGTGTTTGTTTTAGAGTTTAGAAGTGTTGGGTTATGAGGTGGAGATGCAGCAACTAGAGAGAGAGAGAAAGTGTAAACCCCCACATGTTTATATTAATATAATGATAAAAGTGCTAGTAATTTTAATTATGTAATGCCGTAGGAATGAATAATGTAGGTTATAACCGTAGAAACACTAATATTGTAAAAACTCGAGTAAATGTATGAAATCCTTTGTAATAGAACTTGTATAAACTATGTTTGATGTACAAATGTATGTTGTATAAGTTTGGGTTGGTTTTGGATAGTTGTGGAACGGATTGGAATGGGTTGGAAATGAAGAAGGAAGGATTTGTAGAAAAACAGGCAAAACCTTCCGAAAGGTTAATGTAAATTTTCATCCAGCAGGCAAAATCTTCCGGAAGGTCGATGAAAACCTTCCAAAAGGTTAATGTAAATGTTTATCCAGTAGGCAAAACCTTCTGAAAGGTCTATGAAAAACCTTCTGGAAGGTTAATGTAAATGTTTGTCCAATGGGCAAACCTTCTAGAAGGTCGATGAAAAACCTTCCGGAAGGTTTTCGAAAAATCTAAAATTTTAAGTCGTGAACAGCCGGCCTTCCTTCCATTATAAATACTTAAGGACAAATCTTTTAGCCCAATTTCAACATCTCTAACCCTAGGAAACCTTAGAGAGGAAGATAGAAAGGAAAAAACACAAGATCAAAGGGGAGTTGCACATTGGATTGGATCAAAGCCCTAATTTTTCAAGAACACCAAGGTAGGGGTTCCTTCCATTCTCAACCATGGAGGCTAGGGCTTATATGTATATGTATGTTTTCACTCTCATTTATGTATATATATGCTATGAAATCATCCTTTCTTGTTATTTTTGCAAAGATTACCATGTTTTAAACAAAAATAGGGTTAGATAACCATGAAAACCCTTTTCTTGTCATAAAACCCTAGTTTCCAAGAGAAATGGATTTTTCTCTTGATTTTTCTCTTGTTCTTGATTTCAAAACTTTAGTGCTTTATAATGAACAATAAAAAAATGGATTGTTGATGATCTCTTATTTATTTTCTTAAATTATTCTCTTGTAATACAAATTGTGAAATTTGGAAATTTTGGATTTCCTTGTGATTTGAGAACATGTTTGTTATTGCATCTCTTGTATGGTTGTTGTGATGGACTTGAATTGCATTCGAGCACTACCGTAGAGTGTTAAAAGTTAGTCTATCCCAATGGGGGTGAGATGTTTTCCTAACACTTGTAGTGAATTTTTGTTTCTAAGAACAACCACTATTGTACACGTAAGTTCGAGGCTGAGGGTTGGTATACTTTTTCTTAAAAAAGATTCATGAATGCCGTGAGAGACGGTATACGCCCTTCCTAAAATGTTTGGGATTGTGTAATTGTGGTGGGTGAACGAGGTAGAATCGTGGTGTAGATTCATGGGAAACAACCAACATACATGAAAATATGAGATGATGTTATTGAATGATTAATTGATTTCTTCATATGTTTATTCCTTTCATTTAACTTATTGCTATTGTGTAACTTCATATCCATTTAAATGTCCTTGTTTTTCTTCAAAAGCTATATATGACATTTGTAAAATGAGACCGAACCATTTTATATGTTTGCTAAACCTTGTTCGAGTTTGGGAGGATGTTGCTAAAGAGCTTTGCGCTCACCCCTTACAACAACATATTTTTCAGGTTATGTGTTAGAGGAGGAGCTCAGAGTCGATGAGCCAATACATTGGGAGGTTCCACTAGATGGGCACATGGATTATGATAAATGTAATTCCTCTATGTAAAGTCAAACTTTTTGTCATTCTGCTGCAAAGTTCAAATTCGATTATGATAAATGTAATTGCCACAGTTTATGATATTCTTTGGATACAAGGGCCATGTTTGGCATATTCTTTTGGGATAATGTTGTGTACATTATGGATGATGAATGAAATTATCTTTAGTTATGAATTTTGTTAGTTACTCTCATGATGTGAATGGTTTTAAATTGTAATGCCGTCCAAGGGAGATTTTTGGGTGTTATAGAAAGAGAGACAGAGACAGAGAGTGATGTATGCATTTATGAGGGAAAGAGAATGATGCCTACAAGTGTGAGGGAGAGAGAGGAGAAAAAATATAGCCTTCTAACGATGATCCTTCTCTTGGTAGTCTTGGGGATTTATAAGAGACCATGTGCTGATTTTTCTCCTATTAATCCACTAATCACGGCCTTTAGAATAACTCAGCAGATTTCCTTATCCAAAATTGTCCTCGTAGAGAACTATAGTAACCTACCAGTAGAAAGCACAAAATGACCTACCGATAGAACCATTCACTATTTTGCACGAACTGGTTGATCTTTTCTTCTACTGGTAGAACACCTTTGGTTTAAAACCTACTAGCACAATAGTAGTCACCTACCAGTAGAACAACTCTCTATTTTACTTCTACCAGTAGGAGTAAAATTATACTCATAGAATCAATTTATGCTTCTAGTTGAACCGGTAGAACAAACTTTTTCTTCAATTATGCTTGTACTGTTCTTGGCTTGACTCCTAGACCTGCTTAGTCATCCTCCAAGTCCTTCATTGCATGAAACATGTGCAAAGCCTTGCATTTACATTAGTTCGCTAGCAAACACCAATTTCCTGCATAAAATACAAAACTAAACTAAAACAAAGGAAGTAAGTAACTAACATAGCCAAGATGAAGAATATAAAACCTATAATATACAATATTATGCTCTCATCACCGACACTAAAGTAAACCTTAGGTAGATCTAGTGTGGTAGTAATGAGATCTACAAAACAAATTCACTCGATTCCATTTAAATCTTGTTTTTAAAGTTCATTGTTGAAGCAGATCGCTCGAGTGAGATCTATAACCACTCGAGCAAGCCCTGAAACAAAGCAATCCTATTGTCTACTATCTAGCCCCACTTCCTATCGACTCCAATGCATCCAAACATGCATGCATGATATAAATAAAGCCTAAATACAATTCAGTGCAATGCTTGGATGAATTTTAATCAAAAAATAATGCAATTTAAAATTTAAACAATAAATGCTCAAATTTTAAATCATGAAAATTATACAAATTTACATTTTAATAGCTCCCTTCAAAATTCATCATCTCAATACCTTACTCTAAGGCATATTTAAGGAAATAAAACTCATTAAGTGCATCCTAGAGCAATGTTTCCTCACTTGGTTCAATTTCACACTCACGTGATTAAATTTTATTTAACTTTGACAAATTCAAGTGCATAGAGTGTGAAACTAACCTCCAACACAAAATGGATTCTAATTAGATGCAAATCATTAATAAACTCATCATGAAATCCTAATGCATTGTCCAAATGAAAACATGACCAGTTAGTAAATGGTCTAAATATTCTATTTTTGACAACTCCCCCTTTCTTTTATCACTTATAGTCTATAGCTTCAATCAATACGATTGATAATTTTGTACTTTTAATGTATGCTTCGAATCATGATTAGCATAACCACATTGGACTCTTTTTTCATAATTAACCTTCGGCATCTTTTATAGGATTGGGGTTTAACTAACCTTTAGTCATGTGTTTACCTATCACCAAAACTTAGAGTCCTTTAAGATCATTAATAAATCAAACTAATCAAACTCCTAAATGTGAAGGTGAATGACATGTGTGTACTTGATATGTGTGTACTAAATGTGAAAGTCAATATCTCATAATATGACTCATAGCATTCCACATTTCAACTTTTGATCTAAGGATAGGATATTTTCAATGGAAATCAAAGTGTGAACTACCATGCTCATAAAACAAAGAACAACAAACAAAAGAAAATCTTTTTGCCTTTTTCTTTTCCAATGTTTTTGAAATTTTCAATTAATCACATGTACATGAAAAAAAATGCATAAAAATGTAAATAAACAACGGAAAACAAATAAAGCATTTACCATAAATCCTAATAATGAATGTCAAAGTTGACATCAAAACTCTTTTTGGATTTTTAAATTTTTTTTGTTTATGGTTTTTCAATTTAAAAAAAATATATTTTCATATAGAAAATAACAACAAAACAAAAAAATATGAACAAAATGTATGACCCTAGGGTGTTCGATGAAATGCAGTAAAGATCCCCTAGGTCCATACTCTCACTTCTCCAACTTCTTAGAAGTCATGACCTTGCTAGAAACATTCAGGGCCTCTAACTTGGTTGAGGTGGTGAGTTTCTCAAGGTCCTCCCTAGACACCCAAACATGTTTTTCCTTCCTAAAACTCGAGTTTGGTCAAGCAATGGGTGCAAGACTAGCTGTCTTCTCCCCGAAAATATGTAAATCGATTTTGATTTTGGGGATAGAAGAAGCCTTGGACACTTTAGCATGTGGTCCATTTGAAGATAATGCACGAGCATGCTTAGAGATAATTGACCTTGTTAAAAGCTTGGAAAGATTGACAATTTGAATGTTCAAAGTTTTAGATTGGTTGGCCAGATGCATGAGCATTTTGTCTAAGACTTCTCTATTTTGAATGCAATGTGAATAATAGTGACTATACTCTCCACAAGTAAAACACACAAGTGATTTGGTTTGGATATTCTTTTTAACTGACTTCTTTTCATGCTTACACTTATAATTTTTAGTTTTTTGGGACTTGTGCTTATAATTTTTAGTTTTTTGGGACTTGTGCTTACTTGTGGGGGTGTAGGGTTGGGATCACTCTTTACACAAATTGTCTTAGAATAAGTGGAGGTGTTATATTTATTAGTAAATCATAATCCTCTCTTGTCACCAGTACTTTTCCCTGTACTTAATAATTTGTCAATTTTTTCAGTGCTTTAGAAAAGTCTTTTTGAGAGTTATTGTGATTCATGAATGGTTCTGTCAAGTTTTATAAGTTTCAGTGCAAAACCCTTCGTAGACTCTACAAGCCCTTTGGGCTCTCATTCAAGGAAGCTCACCTTGTCATAGAGGGACTTTTTCTCCTCCTCAAGCCATAAATATGAGCTTTGGACTTCACTAAGTCCACATGAAGTGCTTTCTTTTCATCTTCACATGTTTTTAGTCTCATGTTCAAGAAAGCAAATTCTCACCTTGTTTGAGACACTCCTTGTATAACTCGTGATAAGCATCTTGGAGCTCCTTAACACTCTTGGTCTCATCCTCACTAATAAAGACTTCCACTATTAAATATATACATCTGTAGTGGGACTTGAATCAACTTTATTTACTTCATCCTTAGAAGTTTCTTATTAGTCAGGGAGGAATATATACCTACAAAAGCTGTGAAATGTTGTTCAGAGGATTCAATACTCATTGTGGACTCACTTTAACTTTCACTCATCTTAGCCTTTAAGAGTATTTTTCTATCCTTGGGCATGTCCTTTTTAACACTAGGGCATTCCAAAAACACGTGTTCAAACCCATTAAATTCATAGCATTGGAGACCTTGCCCCATCTTCCCAATCTCGTGTCAAGAAGGTCTACCCCCACTTTATTTTCTCTTTGTAGGAGACTTGGGTCAACTTGGATTTCCTTTCGACCTTGAGGACTTGACACCACTAGCATTAAAATATTTATTGAATTTTCTCACAGGATAAGCTATGTCCTCTTCTCCCAACTCGAGTGACTCAGATTTATCCCCTTCTTCAATTTTAGAATTTAATGCAACACCCTTCACTTTCTTTCGTGGAAGAAGATTCATCTCAAAATTTAAAAAAAACCCTACTCGGTCTTCAATCGATACCATGGCCATGTTGACACTCATCTAAAGTGAGGTCACCTTAGCATGAAATCTCTTCGATAGTGATCTCAAGATTTTTCACTTAATGGCAGCATTGTTGATCTTGGTACCTAATGCAAAGAAAAAATTAACAATATCACACAACTTGGCATAAATAACCAAAAGTTTCTTCCTCTTGAATCCTCAACATCTCAAATTATGAGTTGTATCTTTAAAGATGGGACATCTTGACCATTTTATTTCTTTCGTGTGAAACCAAAATAATATGGTATGCCTCCTTTGAAGTCTCGTAATTTGTGATCCTTTGAAACACATTGGGTGTCACTACTTGAATATCACATTCACGCCTTTTGAGTTACAACCTGCCAATTCGATCTTGATTCTTGACCAAGTCATTGAGGATTTCCATTCAACCAATCCTTATGTAATTGAACCATCTTATTTTTGGGAACATTGAATACTAACTAGTAGTAACCAGAGATTTGTTGAAGGCAACTAGGCAAGTAAGCAAAACAAGATATGCCTACTAAGTATCTATGATCTCAGGAGAACCATGCTCTGACACCAATTGTTGTTCCATGAGGGGGAACCCTATGTGGATCTTCTCTCACAATTATATAAGTGGAGCTCAAGGCACTATACCCATAGGGGTGAATAGGTTTTTCAATTCAAAGCTCAATTGATAACCAATTAAAACCTAACCTACCAAAATTACCTCTTCTCACAAAGATTTAGCAAATAATAATGAGAACCTCTTTTAATCACCACAACCCATAACAATTGATTTTAATTGATATTTAATTAATTTATTCACAACCAATCTCACGGCGATCCTAATACCCCAAACCCAATTTGCACAACTATGGTTGAATAGATGATCAAACAACACATAACAGTTGATTTTAATTGATATTTAATTAATTTATTCACAACCAATCTCACGGCGATCCTAATACCCCAAACCCAATTTGCACAACTATGGTTAAATAGATGATCAAACAATCAAATCAACAAATACATAGGGCGCGTATGTGCAAATAATCACAAGTGTGTTCAATAATCAATAAAAAATACACGTAATTTGTTGACACAAAAAGCTTTCTCGGGGAAAAACCATGGGGAACCCTCAGATTTTACCAAAGCCTAATCCACTACTCGCTAAGTCAATATACAAGTACTTGAGACTTATACCTCAACCAATACCATGGTTAGAGGCTATTTTCCTTACTGTCTCTCTGTCGAAAAGCCTCATTTGACATCTAGTGTAGCTTCACTTGGACGCAAAAAATTGAACATTTTCAAGAAAAGGATTGCATAATATAAATATCCAAAAGAATAATCACAAATCAATAATCTATGAGAAAGAGTACAAGAAAAACTACTCACTGATCGTAAGTAGATCTCAAAAAAAAAAAGTAAAATCTAAAAGATGTGACCTAGGATGATGATCTCTTCAAAAGAAAGAGCCTATATATATAATAAGGTGACTAGGGTTAAATTGGGACAAGTATTTGCCAAAAAACTAAGTGCATTTAGGTCAAAACTTGCACATCAGATCCTTGGGATGTGTCCCAATGACGATATCACCTCTGGATGGTGTAAATGCTTTACTATACTTCAATAGTTATGTGCGCACATTCTAGGTGCATTTGGACAGTATTCTTGTATCATCACAATTGTTTCCGGACGGCCTGGGTGTGTCTGGACAGTCCCATCTTTTTCAAAATTTTCATTCATCTTATTTTTCATCAATCTAACCATTAGGCAGCATTAGGACAACCATTGATCATTTGAACAAAGCTAAATTACTACCCAAAACTCTTAAGTCTTCATCAAATCTATGGATCCTTCCTCTAGTGTTTGCTTCACTTGTATTGTTCATTATCACTCTAAATTGACCAAATTATCTACAAAATAAGACAAACAACTAAAACAAGTGTCAAACTAGAAAATCAGAGAATCTAAAACATTTAATCCTAAATAAAGTGAAATTAACCTATTGTTGGAGATAATAAAATAGCACTTTTGATGATTAATGACTTCAAAGATCAAGTTTCTAGAGCTTTAAAAAAATATAGGAGTTCAAGATTTAAAGCTATGCCAAGAGACCTCCAATGCACCTTCAAGAGCTTAGGGTAAAGGTAATGACCTAGATACCTAAGAACCCTTGGTTTAATTTTAAACTTTGACTAATTAGGTTAATTGAAATGGATTTAGGAATACCCATGAATAAATCTTGGGCTTCCACAAAAAAGATTTTCTAAACATCAAAATGAGTTTTGAAAACAAGTGATCACTAATAAATCGGATTGTATTTGACATCACCCCTTAGCACTCAATAGGCCAAGTTTTTCCTTAATTTCTAAGTTAAAAACTAGTGGAGACCGCTCTTTAGCTACTCTCAGGATAATCGAGCAATCCTAAGATGGCTCGAGTGGTCTTTGCTCCACTAACTTGGTTTGAATAATTTTCTAATTCCAGAACCAACCACCCTCCGACCACCCTTTGATGACTTGAGTGATCCTTCACAAATTTAGGTTTTCTAGGTGCCCAAATCTACTTGAATTCAGAGGATATAAATAGGGTAAGTCATTCCAAGCTAGGGTGTCGCTATTGTCAGTCAAAAATTAGCCTCCTAAACCTTTAGAGACCCAAGAACAACCCTAGATTCCTAAGATCCAAAAGGTTAAACCATCTCAACTCTTCCAATTCAACCTTACACATTGAAGAATGAGATCTTGCTTAATGTTATATGAAAACCATATCATTGTGGGCATATTGAAAGTCTTGAGAAAGAATCCCTGAAGAATACTCGAGGCCTAGACTGTTCATTGTGATGAGCGCATGTAAGTAAAACTACTCAAGACTTAGGTGGGCAAATCCAAAAAAGGGATTTACAATGGAAATGAGCATCTAATAATGAAAATTGGTTGAGGTATATGACTCGATTACTTGTAAATTGACTTTGATTTTAGTGAATTCAGCTATAGGTAAACAGAGATCGGTTCTAAGCTTTTTTCAATGAGGATTTATGTGTCAACAAATTGCTTGTGTTGGGAATCACACATACACACTTGCAAATTGTGCACACTATGTTTGATAATTTTACACTTTAATCACTTTATTTGATTCATCATCAAATTGGGTTTCGTTGAAGAGGCCACTGTTGGAGAGTGACTTGACTAAAGATATGCACGCCTAAGTATAAGTGGTTAAGTTGTAGTAATAACTTAGTTAAGTTTGAGATCGTATCCACAGAGAACTAATATTGTTATTTTAAATAGAAGATTAATAGAGACAAAGGTGAATGAAAACTTTAAAATGATTGGTAATGAAGAGTTGTGTGGTAGGTAAAAAAAAAGGTTTTCAACAATAACAAAGAATTACTCTTTAGTTTAAGGATCCAAAAATGTGTATTATTATTTGAGCACTATATGTGTGTAGTATAGATAACTCAATAAACCCATGCATCAGTTAAAAGGCTTAGGTACAACATTATGCGTCAAGTTACAAACATTAAATATGTCAGGACTTAACCTCACCATAAATAATCAAACAACTTTAACAAAATTTCTAGCTTAATAAGTTAATCAATCATATGGTTAAGCACAATAAAAATAAAGATTGAAAGATTGCCATGAAGACCTACCTTGGGTACTTGCAGGGAAGCATAGGCATCACCTATACCAAGATTTAACTTGTCTATAGGTGGTCAAACAATTGTACAAAGTACTTAAGATTTGCTAGATAAATTCAATCATTCAAAAGTTAGATGAAACAATTGAGCATAATAGGTTACCCAAATAATACATTACAAATTCATCATCCTTCACTAAAGAGTGGATGAGAAACTACTCACTCTTCATGGCCTCAAGTAAGCTAGAAAAGTGAGAAACTCTCATTCCTCTAAGTAAAGAGAACTAAAATTACAAAAGATAAATACAAACTCTTTCTTCACTAAAGAGTGAATGAAATACTACTCACCCCTCATGGCTTCAAGGGAAGCTAGAAAAGTGACTGAAGTTTGTCCCTTCAAATGAAGAGATTAGCATTTCAAGAGACAAGTACAATGCTACTTTCTTCACTAAAGAATGAATAAAAGACTACTCACCATTCATGACTTCAAAAGAGCTAGAAAGGTGAGAGAAGTTCAACCCTCCAAACGAAGAAGAGAGCTTCACAAGAAAGTAGAAGCTAGGAAATGTAAACACTACAAAACTAGAGACAATTTGGGAGAGAGAAATTATTCCAAGAATCTTCCAAGCATGCCTCAACTCTAAGGGCTAAGGGGGTACTTATAGAGGGAGATAGGTGGCAAGGAGAACCAATTCCAAATCTGGAAAACAAAAGCAAAAAAAAAAATAGATTCGGGGAGCAACGTTTAGACAATGGCAGTGGCATGCAAACGATGTCAACTTTATGGAACTAGATTTCTAGGGTTTAATTCTGCATTTGGAGAAGGGCATCCAGATGGTTGAAGTGGCGTCCATTCAGTGGTCACTTTTAGCTTGTCCAATTTTTCTTCTAAACTTTGCGTATATTTTTCCTGTGACACCCCAAAATCCGGGGGTCCGTTGATTACCCATCAACCCGCGAAATACCCGTGGATACCGAGTAATTCGATATCACGTCATTATGCTCAATTTACCGGGAACCATAATTTTGACGAAATTCAGGCAGAGTCTCCTTTGTACGGGAAGCTCTACCCAAAACTCAACCTGTGCAATCATATAATAACAAGACTCATCTAAGGTCCAATATTCAACAATGACAACACCGGGTCCAATTATAAGTAAACATTGGTCACACTGGGTCCAATTATCCATATTATATCAACACATGCAAGGTTAGTTTAATAATAGTCTATATAAGTTCTATTACAATTTTTTGCAAAAGATTACATGCCCAAAATATTATTTTCACAAATGTTTTATATTAACACAAAATAAAGCCACATTAGGCTTTCTTCAAACATGAGGGTCCAAAGTGGAGCCATCCACCGGTGTATCTCTCCCACCTGAAATGTTTTCCTATATAGAGTGAGCCAACGCTCAATAGAATAATCCCTACAAAAGCTACTCTCCACCTTAGGTGCGTAGGTGGTGTGTATAAGCAACAAACAACATTTAACAATCATTCCATACAACAATATGCATTAAATGTGGAATGTAATCATGTCATGCCATGAAATGGGATGATATTCACTCATGCACTTAAACCCAAGTCATCAGTGACTCCCATGACACAATGCAATGCCAAGGTATACTGAATCCATCAATTGACGAAAAAATCCACCAAATGATCGTTTGAAATAAAAGTTGTTTTATTATAAAACCAAATCATTGATGGGTGTTACTCATTGTATGAGTACTTTGTAAATCAAAATCTTGTGTCTTGTTGGACAACGGATTTTAGATTTTATACCGCCGGTTCTGTACACCATACTGCACTTTTCCAGAATTTCACCACAGGGGAGTGTATAACCAAGTCGCCGGGTCTTGCACCTGAGGGGGGAATCTACTCCTTCTTGTTATACCCGACACAAGTTTTTCTTTCATGCAACCATGTGACTCATTCGGATTTTCAACCCAACTTTTCCGAGTCCACCTATCAATCACCAAGAATGGTGTTTGATTAACCATGCATACACACACCCACACTCATGACTCATGCCCATGAATGTGATGTCAAGTTTTTGTGCATATGCAATGTGATGCACCGTTGTACAACAACATAATGTTCAATATGCTATGAATGACATATGAATAATTTCCAACACATCCATGGTAAATTATATCCTAAGCATATAAATACCATAATTGTCACAATGTCAATATATATCAAAACATGCATATATCAACAAATAGATTTCAATCAAAAATTATATCATAAGCATATGATTTCACATTACCACATTACCCAAGCATGTTATAGCATAATCTCATGCAATTAACACACTTTATTTCACAAAGGCATTTTATCAGACAACTTAAAGGCACTCAAGTCATATATTCACATAACCAGTCCAAGTAACCACATAGCTCAAGAAACAAAACCATTTTAAGATAGAATGTATATTCCATCCATTTCTCATATCCACCAAAACACCAACCTCATGCAAAGGCTATAAAACCCCCACATGCTAAAACCCCTCTCCTATGAATACCATAGGTTAGAATGAACCAAGTAGGAAAACCCTACCTCTTGAAGTGTAAATGAATACTAGAACCTCCAAGAACACCCCCGAAAGCTCAAAACTTTGATTTCTCTAAAATCTTGCTATTTGATTTTCAGTGAAAATCTTCGTTCTTGATACCCACGCGTAGCTCTCGTCGTGTAGAGCAACTTTAATTCTTGACTCGAGCGATTCCGACCGACAGATCTTTGGGAAATCGAAGGAGAAGGCTTAAGATTTTTGGTTTTTCCCTCTTTGCTCTCTTTTCTCTCTTAATCTCTGATACAGCCGGTCATAGGGGAGAAAAAAGCTGATATTTCAGATATTTTACCCCTATTTATAGTTTTAATGACTTGGGCCTCGTCACGCCAAGTGTCCTCCTTTGTTCGGGTCCGTTTTTCGCTCGGAAATGATTAAATTTCGTACCGGTTTAAGTTCAAAATATTTTATATGAAATTTATTTAAAATATTTTCTAAATTTCAAAATTTTTATAAAAATTTTATTTTTGAGGGTCACCGGACACCCGTCACCTCAAAAAATGTGAAAAATCCGACTATCTCAGAATTCGACGAAATTTGTCTGGGTAACTAGATTTCGCGAGTCAAATTCAACAGTGAAGTCCGTTTCATTTTCTGGGGTCTAGAAAAATACTAGTTTTCAACCCGCACTATAATGGCAAATTACCATTTTGCCCTTTTTTTGTAATAAAAAGTTCAAATTTTTCCCGAGCTTCACATTTCCAGAATCTCAGTTGGGTGGTTCCATCCAGATGGTTGCAGTGGCATCCACACAATGGTAGATTTCTAGAAACTTTTGCTTTTTCCTCTTTTGGCTGAATTTTCCACTTTGCTAACCCCTAACTTTACCAAATAGCTCCTTGCACCCTGCACTTTATGTTAGCCTCTATATTAACCCTCTATAATTGAAATCGCATAATTTATAAACAAATAAATGTGAATTGCAAGTAATTAGCCCTCTTAATGTATATTGAAATGCCAAATTTAAGGGTCAATCACACCCCTAACCTAAATATTACTTGTCTCCAATAAAAAAATGCACAACATAAAACCACTTTTGTAAGATTACGATTGCATTTAGCAAATGCAACAAGCTGTTAAACCCCCTAGGTTATCACTAGTGGACGAGTTTTGTGTTGTGAAGGTTTCTAGTAAAAACAAAAATGGTTAACCTCAAAAGTGGGTAAAACATATACGTGTTCCCAAGAGCAGGAATGTATTGTTTAATAACTTCGTCCAATTACCGAGGTCGTCTCCTCAAGAAAAACGAAGGACAAATTTGAATTATGATGAAATAAAAATAAAGAGTTCTTAGAAAGTTGGGAATTTTGGTATTTAACTAAGCTAAGGATAAATTAAATAAAAGAAATAACCATATAATTTTTGAATTTTATCCCACCCATGAACATAAATTTATACTCTAAATCTATAACTCATCCAAGCTAATAATCAAACTCCCTTAGACGGATGATATTCATTAAAAACATTAATTAGTAAAAATAGTGATTTTTGTGACAATTAAATTAATGGAAGAATTTTTATCCAATCATTTCAGGGACTCCAATGATTTTTCATACCAAAATCAATTGTTTACGGGTAATAAAGGATAGAGTCTATTAATTACGTTTTCAAAAAATAACTATTAAATCATTAAATCACGTATATCGTAAAAACCCTAGTTTAGAATGTAAACCCTAGTTTATGGATTGGGAATCCCTCGTTCAATTATCCAGAAAGGAGACTACCCGAATATGGCAAAAGAAAAATTGAAAGGAATTAAAGGAGACATGTAAATAAAAGTAAATAAATAAACCTTGTAATGAAATTGGAAATTGAAAGCAATTACAATAAATAAAATACCATAACTAGGAATTGAAAATAATGATATGGCCAACACTGTTGACTTGATCCGAAAGGTGTACAACCAAGTGCAAGTGGTCAAGTTGTAGTAATAATCCGGTTAAGTTAGAAGTCGAATCCACAGGGAACTATGATTGGTGTTCTAAAGTAAGTAGTGCTAGAGACCAAGTAACTGGAAACCTTGAGAGTTTGGAGGTATGGGATTTCTTGAATAGAATATAAGATTCTTTCCAAGAGTTGTCTAGACAAAATATAAGATGAATTCAAATGTGAAACAGTCACCCTTTAACTCGAGGACAAGAACATGTAGTTAATCATCCGGTTTATTATACTTGTGTTTTATAACTCAATTAACTTCCATGTCAATAGCAAGTTAATCGGAAGATAAAGATCAAATGTGAAAATTAAGCACATGATTCCGATGCCTTTCTAGAAATTTACAAGAATTGTCTGTGTTGAGACTCAACCCATCTACAAACAAGAAAGTGTTTCTACAAGACATCCAACCATGACATTAATGTTCCATTATTTAGATAAAGCACAATAATGGTAAAGATTGAAATGTTATCATGAAGATCTAGCCGGGGTACTTGCCTTGAAACAATGAATCTTTCTATGCAAGAGTCATCCGTGACATAAAAAGATCTCACGGTTATACAAAGTGCCTTAGCTTTGCTAGATACATTCAATCATTCAATGAGCAAGTGAAATATAGAGCATTAAAGCATAAAATAAATGCACAAATATAACTTCTAGATAATTTATACATATTCATCACCTCTCACTAAAGAGTGAATGAGAAACTATTCACTCTTCATGACTTTGGTAATGCTAGAAAAATGAGTGATGTTCATCCCTCTAAGTAGAGAACTTACAAGGTAAAGTGCAATAAGTGAAGAGCCGATCTTCCGCAAAGAATGTGTAAATCACGTTTCACCCTTCACGGCTTTGGTAAAGCTCTAAAAAAGTGGAAGAGTTTCACCCTTCTAAGAAAGAAGGAAGCTCAAACAATAAAAGTAAAAGACATAAACAATGAAAGTAGAAGAAAGCTAGTCACTTTTGGAGGGTGGCTTCCTCAACAAACAAATAGAGGGTTGCTTCCTCAACCAATAAGTGGAGGATTGTTTCCTCAACCAAAAGATGGACTAACTCTCTTGATACAAGTAAATATAACATGCATCTAAGACTAGCTACATGAATTGGAGTCTAAGCCTCCATCAAAACTCTCTACCAAAAGTCCCCCTTCAAGCCCCCACAATGGGACTATTTATAGGCAAGGAAGATAGAATGAAGCCGAAAGCCGTAGAGCAACAATTCAAGAAAAGATAGGTCCTACTGGAAGGTGATCTATTTCCTACTGGTAGGTCATTCAACGTGAAGGTTCTACCAGTAGGTCGACATCAAATTTTGACGAGGACTCTCCAATATAAGTCTGATTTGTCATATCTTTAAGGAGATATCACCCAATAGGAAGAAGAGATGTTTTAGGAAGATAATGATTAGAAGATTGGAAGAATCAAGGCTTTTCCATATGCATTCTATAAGATAGAGAAAGACAATTGGCCATATCTTTAGAGATATCCTTGGTGATATTTTTGGAGTTTTTGTAGAAATAAGAGATAGACATAAAAGGAAAGAGAATCTCTAAAAATCAGCCATATCTCTCCCATTCTCCTATAAATACCAACACTTGGGAGCTTTGGACATGGACCTTCTTCCTCCTTGGACGTTCTCCAAGAGGGGGCTGCTTCTGGTTATGATTGATTAGTAGTTAAAATTAGCATATTACTATGCTCTTTTAAGACTAATTATACTTTGATGCAGTTTAAGTGATGACATTTCAAGTCCTAAAGTGAACAAGAGCTCAAGAACAACAAAAATCACACTTGGATGTAACACCATCATATTAGGGGCAAAATTGGAGAAGCTTGGAACAAAGCAAGAACGTTCGAACGCCAACTCACGTTTGAACGTCCACTTGAACTATGAAAGGACCAGATTGCTAAGACATGGCGTCTTGAAGCCAAGAAGGAAGACCTTGAAGTACTTGAGTACCACGTTCGAACGCCAACTCATGTTTAAACGTCCACTTGAATTGATTGAAGACCAAGTGATGAGTGTAAAGTGCCAAGTTCAACATAGAGTGTGGAAATAGGTTTCCACAGAAGACCACAGGGCACTTGAGTGAGAGGGTCAAACCCCATCTAGCGTTTGAATGCCCATAAAGCAAAGACAGAAAAAACGTTCGAATGTCATACAACATTTGAACGCCCATAAAGCAAAAACACATACAATGTTCGAACGCCAACTCACGTTCGAACAACATATCCAACTCAATGATCAAGATCTTCCTTTACACTCAGACTACTTTCAAACACCAAATTTCATATAAAATACAAAACTAAACTAAAACTAATAAAAAAAGCTAAGATGAATGGTTTGAGATATAAATTATGCAATATTATGTACTCATCACACCCCCTAACTTAAGCTTTGCTAGTCCCTAAATTAAAATAAAATCTAAATTACAAAACTACTTTCGTAGGTAATCACAGTTGCATTTAGCATATGCAACAAGCCAATAAACCCCTAGTGGATGTGTATTATCTCAAGAAAGTTTTCAAAGAAGATAACCACAAACTTATTTTTATTCATCTACAAATTTTGAACATATTATTAACTCCTGAATAACAATAAAATTTAAAACAATTCATCATCCACTCAAATTATTCATGTAAAAGCTAAACTATAGATTTAAATGCTATGTAAAAGTATTCGCATCCCTTCAACATTAGGACCTCATGTGTGAATGAAATAATTTTGTAATTGAAGAGATTTATCAAACAACATCCACATCTTTATTAGCTACCAAATTAGACCTTCGACACAAATCTCATCAAGGATTCACTCTCAAAATATGTTGCTCCTTTGTACATATTTGTGTATATTCTTTCTTACAATTGTAAGTAGTGTTTTTGCATGTGAGGACGTAACGATCAAAATAGACTAGTGAGGCGGAACAAATATGAATATAGACCAAGACCCACCTGAGGATGCCGGAGACAACTTCAGGGATGATGGTTTCAATATTATGAGGGATGGAAGAATGCAAAACCCTCGAGTGCCAAACCCCCAAAGGTAATTCTCCTCTCTAAGAAATGATGGAAATAATCTCCCTATGGACCCTCTGGCGAGATCAATGAGGGATTATCTACAACCAACTCGAAGCACGACCAGCATAATTTTACCCATGCAAGCGGATGGCTTTCCTATTCAATCGGACATGTTGCAATTATTTCCTCAATTCCATGGAGTGGAATGAGAAAATCCTTATCTACACAGAATTTGAGGAAATTGTTGGAACATTCATCACAAATTATGCCATGGAAGACATGGCTTGCCTGAAATTATTTCCCTTCTCCCTCAAAGACAAAGCTAAAACTTTGTTGAACTCGTTGAAACCCCGATCAATAAGTTCTTGGGCACAAATGCTTTCCAAATTTTTAAACAAATTTTTTTCGGTGCCCAAGACCACTAATCTTAAGAAACAAATTCAAAACTTTTTGAAAAAACCAAATGAGTAGTTCTATCAATATTGGGATAGATACAAGGACTTGTTACACTTCATTCCACATCATGGATTGGAACCATGGAAATTGGTGAGTTTATTCTATGAAAGAATTACACTGAGCCATCGACAATTCATCGACATGATGTGAAATGGAGAGTTTCTAAGTAAGGATCCCAATGAGGCCCTTGAGTATTTTAACACATTGGCGAAAAATGCTCAATCTTGGGATATCACGGATCCTACCGATGTGCCAAGGTCCTCTCTTGGTAGTCAACCAAGTGGAGGGGGGATGTATAACTTGTGAGACCAAGAAGAATTGGTTGCTAGAATAAAGAAATTGTCCCGCAAGGTGGAGATTCTAGAGGTGAATAGGAGACATGAGGTGTCTAACTTCACAAAGGTCGAGGAATTTTGCTCTATATGTAAGATTTTTGAGCATTCTATTTCAGAGTGCCCAAACATTCTGGAACTCAAAGGGGTATATCATGAGCAAGTGAATGCTTTCAACCAAAGTAGGCAATCATTCTCTCCACACTCCAACATATACAATCCGGGATGAAGCAGCCACCCGAACTTTAGTTGGAAGAATGATAACCCTATTCCTCATGGGTCTAGCTCATTGTCACCTCTCATTCCTCCCAAGCAAAAACAATCATACTATAGTCATGGTCTCTCATCTAGCTCCCAATATCCACGGTCCAATCCACAAGAGTTTTCACAAAACCCACCTCAAAAAGGACCACCTAACTCACCTACCTACCAACCTCCTCATAAGAGAAATTTGGAAGACATTGTGCACTAATTCATTCAAAGCCAAACTACAATCAACAATCTAATCACCGCTGCTTTTAATGACATCTGGACTCAAATCACTAAGTTGACCAATGCTATAGGGTCATCCCAACAAGAGGAGGGGAAATTTCCTGCTCAACCCCAAGAAAACCCAAGAGGTCAACACATAATTGAATCGTCTAAGGCTACCAAAGAGAGTTGTGAGCAACTCAAGGTGATCACCACCCTTAGGAGTGGCAAGCAAATAGATAAAACCATTTTGCCTAAAGTCTCACCCAAAGCCACATTGGAAAATAAAAAAGAGACTAAGATTAGCTCCAAGGGGGGTGAAACACTTGAAAAGCAAAATATTGTTGATTTAAATGTGCATAATCGTCCTATCCTGGCCCCTTTTCTCCAACGTTTGAAGCTAACTATTCGGATATTATTGAAATGTTTAAGCATGTAAAGATAAACATTCATCTCCTTGATGCCATCAAGCAAATACCTTCATGTGCAAAGATATTGAAAGACTTGTGCACCGTGAAGAGAAAATTGAATGTGCACAAGAAGACATTTCTCACCAAACAAGTGAGTTCCAATTGGGAATTGTAGTGTGGAACAAGTGCTACTAGACTTGGGAGGAAGTGTCAACCTCCTACCCTTTTCGGTGTATCAACCATTACAACTTGAGGAATTAAAGCCAACTCCAATCACTCTTCAATTAGCGAACCGAAGCATAAGAACTCCAAGGGGAATAGTTGAGGACGTTTAAGTCCAAGTGCACAATTTTTTATTTTCCCATTGACTTTATTGTACTTGATGATTAGCACAAAATATTGCACATCATTTATCCTTTTGTATCCCTTTTATACTTGTTTTTGTGGTGAACATGAGAGGAAATGCAATTAATCAAACAAATTATGAAGTTGGAAATGGCTTGAGTTAAGCCACTATCATAGTGCTCAAAGTCAATAGAGATGATGTGGATGCTTAATGGGTGGCTTGAAAGGTGAAAAGATCAAGAAATGAGCAAACCAAGTAAAAACCTGCCGATAGTGTCACACCCCTAAAACTGGGGGTCATTTTTCAACCATTGACCACCCGTCAACCCGTGGTTGTCGCACAACCCGACATTACATCAATAACATCCCCTTAACCGAAATTTTAACCCACACATGTAACTCATGTACCTCTTATCATTTAATCAAATCATGGTCCAATGTATCACATTTCATACTCCATTATAGTCCATTTGCATCATTTGGAAGAAAGGACACATGACCCAAAAGTATAGCAAAACTGTTTTAAAATTTCAAATTTTTGGAAGTCCTATCAGTATGGCATACCGGTAGGGTGAGCCTACTGAAAAATCCCTGCTAGTAGGGTATACCAGTAGGGTTTGTCTTCTGGACAAAGTTGTACCGGTATGAATTGCCCACTGGACCTCGTCATACCGGTACGCCATACCGGTATGTTTTGCCGTCTTTTGCCTATTTCACCTATTTTGCATTTTCAACTCATTCCAAACCATACTACATCCATCCAACACATGTATAATGAAGATTTTCATTTTACATAAGATTCATACCCAACCCTTTTACATTCATTTCAATGAATTTACATATCAAAAATAAAGTTTTCACAAATTTTTACAAATACTCAAAATAAAGCCACATCACGGCTTTCTTCATTCTTGAGGTTCCATGTGGGGGCCTTCCTCCGGCGTGTATCCCATACCTAAAATATTTTTTCCTATAGGGTGAGCCGTATGTAATAGAGTATTTCCTACAAAGGCTACTCCCCAACCTAAGTGCATATGAAATGTACATGCAACATTTAACAAGCTACAACCGTTCCAATCAAGATCAAGCAAGACTATGATGGAATCTAACATGTTTTACCATGATATGAGATGACACTCACTCATGCAACTCTACCTGAGCCCTCCCTAGCTCCTTTCACCCATACAATGCTATGAGTATAAAACTGGGCTTTCCAAGCCCCCGTTATTGGCGTTACACACCCAATGACTCTTTTAAATAAAAATCTCCGGGTCTTTCTTGGGGTGCGTATTTATGGACTTACACCAACGGCACCCAACCGACATGAAATTTATGGACTTTCACCAACGGTTTTGCGTACACCGACACACTTTATGGGTTCTTATACCAACGGAGTGCGTATCCGATCACCGAGTCTCTCACCCAAGGGATAGTTTAGCCCTTCTTGCTAACCCCAACCCAATTCTTTCTCCATACAACAGTGCGACTCAGTCGGATCTTCGATCCAACATATCCCGAGCATGTTATTACATAACATATGCCAATAACACACTTCATTCACAAAGGCATAACATAAACACATAGCATGCCCACATAACACCAATTTTCATGGAATTACCACATACCAATTCCATGCTAGGAATTTATTTTAAATCATTTCTATACCCATTTTCATACCTCCTTTTATCAATTTCACAAACATAGGTAAGTGATATATATATATTTCTCTCAACCTACCCATTTCAATTCCACAAACATAGGTAAGTGAATATATATTTCTACCAACCTACTCATTTCATCAATTTCACAACCAAAGGCAAATGATTTATATCTCTATTAACCTACCCATTTTAATTTCACACCCTAGGTTGTAAAATAAACCCAAGTAGAAAGGAACCTTACCTCTTGAAGCATAAATTCAACGGTAGAACCCTATCTCACCCAAAACCCATGATTTCTCCAAGCTCATTTTTGGAACTTTGGTGAAATCCTTCATTTTTGGTATAGTCGCATAGCGCTCGGCAAGGAGAACAACTTTCCTTCTTGGCCCGAGCGGATTCGACCAAAGTTTGGCCTTGATCGCAAGAGAAAAGCTTGAGAAACCATTTTATTTCTCTCTCCTTCTCTCTCTCTCTCTCTCTCTATCGGGTAACGACTGAGCAATTGGGGGAAGAAATATGATTTTCTTCCCCTTTATATAGTCCCCCAATTACTTGGCCCTCATTTCGCCACACAGCCCTATTTTTCCTAGATCCGTTTTCACCCCGAAATGATTAAATTTCGTCCCAGTTCAAGTTCAAAATATTTTAACTTGCCTTAATTACTTTCCAACTTTTAAAATATTATTAAAAATCCCGTTTTTGGGTCATCTGAGACTCCACTGTCTCGTAAAACGTAAAAAATTTGACTATCTCAGAATTTGATGAAATTTGATGGGATAACTAGATTTTGCAAGAAAAATCCAATGGTGAGGTTCGTTTCATCATTCGAGTTCTAAAAAATTCTAGGTTTACAACCCGTACCATAGTGGCAAAATTACCTTTTTGCCTCTTTTCATAAAAAGTTTTAAATTTACCCAGGTTTTACAGGTAGGCTTGCTCTTAAAACTACCATTAGGTTTTGCACACTGGAGTTGGACCTACCGGATCATCTACCAAACCTTCCAGAAGGTTTTTCTCACTAGAACAAAACCTACCGGTAGGTTTTGTCATCGACCTGCCAATAGTTTTTGCTGAAACAATGCCAGAACCTGCAATTTAAGCTCTACAACTTGGGGGTCCCACCTATGGGAAGGAGGGAGGCATGGTGGGTTGCTGGGTAGACTTGTCCTAGCCTATCCAAGCTTCAAATCACTTACCATTGATTGGAAGCCTGCCCATACAATCCATAGGGTGGCTGATGGACAAAAATGCATGATTGATACACCATTATTCAGCTAAAAAAACATTGTAGATAGAGAAGCTCAAAGAAGAAAACATATTTTTAGATAGAGAAGCTGGATTTTTGCATTTTCTCACTACAAGAAAAATGTTTTATTGCAACAACTTTCTGTGACAAATAAGAAAAATGGTCACCAAAAACTAACATTCCACGACTAACATTAGAGTTCGTCACCAAAAATTATTAAAAAAAAAATTTGGCAACAAAAATCTATACCTGTTGCTGAATGTGGTTGCAAAAAAATTCCCACCACTGACCAATTTTGGCCCCAATTGGTGCTTACTTTTTGGCGACGAACTTAGTGGTCACAAATTAAACAATGTTTCAATTAATGATTGATTTAGGAAATGTGCTATTTGGCGACAATATTTGTTCGTCACCCAAAAATAATTTTTTGTGGCAACAACAATTTTTTGTCACTGATAAAATTTTTAATTTATTTTATAAAAAAATTATTTAGGGATAATTTAGCCAAAAAAAATAAATAAAGAGCCCACGGCACCCCATTTTTCCCCTTTCCCTCCTTTTTTTCCCTACTTTTTTTTCTTCCCCTTTTTTGTTGTCTTCTTCCTCGCCACTAGTCTTTGTTCAGGTTAAATATGCAATTAGTCCAAAAAGTTATGCTCTCTCTCTTTCTCTATACACACACACACACATATATATATGCACACATAGAATAAATTAAAGATTCCCTTTGTTGTCTTCTTCCTAACCGCCATTCTCCATGAATTTGCAAGTGGTCAAAAGATATGGGCCTCTTTCTCACACACACTCGTACATAAACAATAAACTAGTGCTATATATATATATATATATATATATATATACTAATGCCCTAATTTTAATTACAACAATTTTTATGCCCTAATTGTAATTATAGCAATTTTTTTTTTTTGGATTCCATGTGATTTTAACGCAAAAGACTTAGGCATATATTCTTCTTGCAATCAGAATTTTACTTCTTGCTCTGATGCCCTAATTTTAATTACAACAATTTTTTTGCTCTAATTTTAATTATAGCAATTTGTTTTCTTTTGTGATCCATGTGATTTTAACCCAAAAGACTTGGGCATATATTCTTCTTGCGATCAGAATTATACTTCTGGAAATAATTTAAAATTTTATTCTTCTTTGGCATGAGTTCTAGCTTCTAGTTTGATTTGTGTGAATAGTTTACGATTTTTGACCGATGTGGTGTTATTCGTGTAATGTTATTGTTATTGAAGTTGTGTTTGTGTCAAGACCCACGAAAAAAATATTATTTATTGTGTTACGGGTATTAAATATTAATTTAGGCTATTTATTATACATATTTAATAATTGTGTCAATTTTATAATCGTTAGTGTCAGGTTCGTGTTGGGTTCGTTTCAACGGGTCAGAGTTGACACCCCTAATATAATTGATTAGGTCCCCACATTTGTTACAAATAGCAATTAAGGATTTCAAATTAGAAAAAAGGGCACCAAAGGAATGGTTGCTAGTGGGTGATTTTTATGATTACTGATTAGAAAAAATGACACTTAAAGAATGGTTGCTTCTTTTAACAAAATCATATGTTTCATTGGGTAAGTGTTTTTAAATTTCGAGTAGTGGATTGCATTTAATGTTAACCAAAAGGTGTAGTTGGTGTACATTCACTTTTTTTTATTCCTTACTTTGCAAATTTAATCGTTTTCTTACTTTTATCTGTGCATAGTTTTTTTTCCTCACATTTTCATATAGTGGTATTTCTGTCAAAGCTCATTGCAAGGTGTTCTCTTACCCTTCTCATTTTAATTTGAGTCCATCATTGCATTCCAAATCTTTTTGTTGCATTGAGGACAATGTATAGATTAAGTTGGGGGGTGATTAACCTTAATTAGTATATGAATTAAAATAGTTAAATAAGCTAACTTAGTAAAATAAAATAGTTAAAAACTGTTAATTATAAGTTGTGCATAAGCTAGGGTTTTATTTGTGTAATGTCTGAAATTTCAGGGTTTTATGCGGAATTGCAATCTATCAAAACTTGAAAGAACAAGGGAAAAAGTGTAAAATAACTAAAGAATAGCCAGCAAGGCAAGAAGATCAACATCCAAAAATCCAGCAATGCGCCACCGTACGGACGATGGTGGTGGAGTCTAGACGATTGTGCATGGCGGCTTGTCATGATCCTTCCACCTTCTACTTAATCCTTTGCCTATATATATGGCATGCCACTTTCATTCTTCACTCGGCTAAAGAGACGAGCTCCAGGAGGGAATAAAGAATAAGAGAAGAAAAGAAAGAAAAAGAGAGAAACGAGAGAAAGTCATAGAAATATTTCAGATCCGATTCATCCTACTCACAGGCTGAAACTCTATATTTTTACATTTCTGTTTTATCTTTTTATTCGGATAGTTGAACTACTGTCACCTTTTTCTCTTAACTGATAATAAAGGTGGTTGTATTTCAGTTGTTCTTTGTGAAAGTAGTGTCAGTATTTGTATTTTATTTACAGCTGTAATGATAATTACCCGCACTTCTTGCTTGTCCATAGCAATGAAGTGTGAGTAGTTTACTTATACCCTTTAGCGAGGGGTAAACATATGTATAATATTGGTTACATTCTGAAAATGCTGATGTTTATTATGTCATATGTATACACCGAGTGATTTTTAATATTTTATACTATCTATTATTATGAACTTCATGTGTTATACAGTGATGTACGCAATTGGGTGTTACTACATAACCAGAATTAGGTCATCAGTGAATCATAAACCTGTCGGTTAAACATCTACGGTGTTCCAACGGCATGGCTAGTCCTCTAGGAGCACTGAGGATGTTCTACTATTGCATGGTGCAATTGTCAAATTAATATTCTAAGTGATCTTCATGAATAGCTTGTCCTTCTGGATTACTAAGGTTGTTTAACTGAAACAATATATAAAAGTTGTCAAATGAATAACCTAAATGATCATCAGGAATGGCTTGTCCTTCTGGTTTATTAGGATTGTTTAACTGATACGTACTATAATAAAGTCAATTGAAAATTTCAAATCATCCTCATGAATGACTTGTCCTTCTAGTTTATTTGGATTACTCAATTGTCATATAACCAACTAACCTAAGAAATTGTTGTGTTATGGTTTAATAATACCACCAGCTAACCTAAGAAGTTGTTGTGTTATGGTTTAATAATACCACCAGCTAACCTAAGAAGTTGCTGAGTTATGGGTTAATATGCATATACATACTATACAATTGTCGATTGAGTAATTCAAGTAATCCTCATGAATGGTTTAACCTTCTGGGTTACTTGGATTAGTCAGTTGAAATGTATACCACCAGCCAACCTAAAAAGTTGTTGTGCTATAATTTTTATACATCAGACCTACCGGTTCACTTTCCAGTGACGTGGAAGTTAATTGTTGTAAGGTAGCATTTTCAGTATTTAACCAATATAAAGCATATAAAATCCTTAAACTGAAGGGTACTTTTCATATTATTATCTTTAGGAAATCCTTTTACATATTTCAGGTACTTAGACTAGTTATTAATCTAAGCTCACATCACAAAACAAAAACTGCACTATTCTTATTTAAAATTCTAAATTACTAAAAACTCTTCGTGGGATTGATCTTGGACTTAAACAGAGAAAACTACAATTCCAACACTTACACTTGAGTGTATAATATAAATATGATCACAAAATAGTTTGAATCAAGTTTTTGGTGCAGTTGTTGAGAAGTTATGGTAATTTGAATTAAATAAAATAGCGAAATTGTTTACCTGTATTGTATGTTTATAAATTGTTGTTTTTAACTAGTTTATGTTTGTTCATTCCTCAATAGCTTCTATAAATCAGTCATCTCCATCGTCTTTGTTATTTTCATCTACACAAGAATTGTAAAACCCGGTATATTTAAACTTTTGTAAACAAGGGCAAAACGATAATTTTGCCGCTAGAGTACGGGTTGAAAACTTGAATTTTTTTAGATCTTTGATGACAAAACAAATCTCACCATTGGATTCGTCTCACGAAATTTAGTTACCACATCAAATTTCATCGAATTACAAGATAGTCAAATTTTTCACATTTTACGAGGCGGTCGAGTATTGGGTGACTCAAAAAATGGGATTTTTAATAAAATTTTGAAAGTTAAAAAATAATTTAAGGCAAATTAAAATAAAATTAATTTGAACTTGAATCGGGGCAAAATTAAATCGTTTCGGGACGAAAACGGACGGGGGAAAAAGAGGCTGTGTGGCACAATGTGAGCCAAGAGCCAAGTAAATAGGGGGGAAAATCAGATTTTTCCCCCATTCTTCAACAGGTTTAACGTGAGAAAGGAGGAGAGAGAAACAAGAGAATTTCTCCACCTTCTCTCTATGATCTAGGAAGCTATGGAGCTCAAATCCACACAGGCCAAGAATTAAAGTTGCTCCTCTCCTCGAGGGCTACGTGACCACGCCAAAAACAAAGGGTTTTACCGAAGATCAAGGTACGTGATTTTGGAAGTTTGGAATTTGAGCTAGAAGTGAGCTCTAGGGACTTGCTACGGTCGTTCCTTACGCTTCAAGAGGTAGGGTTTCTCCTACTTTGGTTCACTTTCTTACCTAGGGTATATTTGGAATGGGGTAAGGGTATGGAATAACTTAAGTCATTGACTATGGTTATGAAAATGAGGAAATCGGTATAGAGTTTGGCCTAGACCAATTCCTAGATAAGTTTGGTATAAGGAATGTACTTGTGTGATTTCCTTGAAATTTGATATTTTGGGGCATACTATATGTTTATATTATGCTTTGTGAATGAGGTAAAAATTCTTGTGTGATAACATGAATTGTTGCCTTGAAGGTGTTTGCCAAAATGCCTATGTGTGGATTAAGTTGTTATGACATGATGATGTATAACATTCTTAGAAAATGTGTTGGAAAGAATTGTTAATATGTGCTCACTGATATATTAACATTGAAATGATTCATGGGATTTATATGCTTACGATATGAATTGCCATAGGATATGTGGATATATGGTTAAATTGCTCATTTGGCATCTATTGCATCTTAGGCATACTATAACATCGCATTCATAGGCTTAGGCATGAGTGTGGGTATCTATGGTGCATGGTTTAATCAAACACCATATATGGTGGTTGATGGTAGGCTCGAGAAAGTGGAATTGAACATTCCATTGAGTCGCACGGTTGCATGCATAAAAAATTGGGTCGGGGTAGCAAGAAGGGCTAGACTATCCCTCGGGTGAAAGGCCCGGTGATTGGATACACACTCCATTAATATAAGAGTCCAAGAAGTGTATCGGTGTACGCGGAACCATTGGTGGAAGTCCATAAATATCCACCCCAAATAAAGACCCAAAAATTTTAAATTGTCATTTAGAGGATTATATATATGACGAGGGCTAGAAAGGTTCAGTTTTATATGCATTGACATTTGCATGTGTTGAGGATCCGGGGAACGCTCGGGGTTAAAATGCGAGAGTGAATCTCATTTCATTCATGACATGGCATGGTAAGTTCCATGGTAAATTCCAACATGGATTACATATTCTTGAATTGGAATGGATTATGGTTGTGTTTTGCTGCATGATACATTGCATACGCACTTAGGTTGGGGAGTAGCCCTTGTAGAAAATACTCTACTGGGCATTGGCTCACCCTATATGGAAAATATTTCAGGTACGGGGCATATTCCGGTGGATGATACACATTCAAGGCCTTGAGGGTGAAGAAAAACAGGTTTGTGGCTTTTGGAAACAAGTTTTGTAAGAACTTTGGTTAAATGCCGTTTTGACAGGTAAATTATGTAAAGGCATGTAATAAAACTTGTACGGTTCATGTATAATGTAGAAAATGTTATTATACATGTTTGGGATGGATTTGAGAAGGTTTGGGATAAATTGGAAATGAAAAACCGATGAAATATGAAATTCTGGACAAAAACTACCGGTAGTTAACAAGTAGTACCTGTTCAGCAGGCAATAACTACCGGTAGCTAATAGGTAGTACCTGTACAGCAGGCAATAACTACCAGTAGCTAACATGTAGTAACTGTCTAGTAGGAAGAGGCTACTAGTATCTTACAGGTAGAACTTCTACCGGTAATTATAACAAACACTTACCGGTAGCTCTTTGAAAAATCTGAAAAGTCTAAAATTGTTTTGCTAACCTTTTCAACTTTATTTTCTTAAGTTTCAATGATACAAATGGACATTAAATGAGTTATATTGAGGCTTATTGAACCTTAATAGGATTAAATGAATTAAAGGAAATACTGATCCTTGTATGGGATATAATCCTTGATACAGGGATGTGATAAACGTGATGTCGGACCGTGCAACAATCACGGGTATTTTTGCGGGTTGACGGATGGTCAACGGGACCCCCAATTTTAGGGGCATCACAAGAATCATTTGAATTAAGTATGACTAGAAAATGTACCTAGGGAGGAACAACCTAGAGAACAAGAAGTAGTTCAAAATATTTGACCATTAAGAGAATATTTACATCCTACACAAAATAATGTCTCATCATGTTTTGCTTTTCCAACAGATGCTTCAAATCTTAATATTATGCCAGGAACAATACAGTTATTACTACAGTTTCATGGTTTAGAAACTGAAAATCCTTATGTACATATGAAAGAATTTGAAGACGTCTGTGAAACTTTGCAAGATAATTCTGAAATGGTTAAACTAAAACTTTTTCCTTTTTCTTAAAAAGATAAAGCAAAGCAGTGGCTTAACTCTTTAAGAGCTAATTCTATCACAAATTGGCAAGCTTTACAAACTGAGTTTTTTAAAAAGTTTTTTCCTGTGCATCGTACAAATACATTACGATGTCAAATAACAAATTTTTCTGTAAAAGAATGTGAAAATTGTTATCAATGTTGAGAAAGATTTAAAGATCTTCTCCAAACTTGTCCACATCATGCATTTGAAAATTAGACCTAATTGGGTTTTTTTATGATGCTTTTCCACCTGCAATGCGACAATTTGTTGAAATGATGGCCCAGGAAGAATTTATGAGTAAAAATCTTGAAGAAGCGTTTCAATTTTTTGATACTATTGCTGAGAGTTCCCAGATGTGGGACTCGACTTCTTCAAATATTGTAGAAACTAAGCCACTACATTTGAAAGAGGAAAATATGTATTAAAAGAAGATGATGACTTAAGGGCTAAAATAGCTAATTTATCCCGAAAGCTAGAAGACTTAGAAATGAAAAAAATTAACCAAGTGTCTATTGTATCTACTACTTATCAAATTTGTGAAATTTGTGCGTTGTCAAGACATCCTGTAGGAGAATGTCCAACGATACTAGCATTCAAAAAAGTGTAAATTGAACAATCTAACGATGTTCCAACTTATAATAAGCCTTATTTAAATCCATATTCTAAAACTTACAATCCAAGATGGAGAAATCATCCAAATTTTAGTTAGGGAAATACACTACCGACAAACACGTAAGTCAATTCTTGTTAATGAACCAATTGAACTTGAACCTTCAATTCAAAAAAAATCAGAAATACAAAATGAAGAAGAACATTTGTGTCCTATTCTTTTACCTTTTCCTCAAAGAGTCAAGAAGCATCCAACTGAAAAAGATCGAGCTAAAATCTTTGAACTGTTTAAACAAGTTAAGATTAATATTCCTTTATTGGATGCCATTAAACAAGTACCAACTTATGCTAAGTTTTTAAAAGATCTTTGCACAATCAAAAGAAAAACAAATGTACCAGAGAAAGTATTTCTAACTGAACAAGTTAGTACTATAATACAACATAACACTCTTCTTAAGTACAAAGATCTAGGTAGTCCCACACTCTCATGCATCATTGAAAATTTTTGAATTGAAACTAAACCTTGGAGCCAGTTTTAATCTAATGTCATATTCGATGTATACACAATTAGGGTTAAGTGAACTGAAACCTACTAATGTACTACAATTAGTAGACCAATCAATAAAAACTCCAAGAGGAATTGTAGAAGATATTATTATCCAAGTTAATCAATTTTATTTTCCCGTAGATTTTATTGTTTTAGATACGCAACCAATTTTTCATGCATCTGCATACATACCTTTTATTTTGGGTTGACTGTTTCTAGCTACATCAAATGCATTGATTAATTGTAGGAATGGAATCATGAAACTTTCATTTGGAAACATGACCTTGGAATTGAATGTTTTTAACAGTGCAAAACAACCAAGAGAAGAAAATGCAGTGCATGAAATAAATTTTGTTAAGTCATTAACTCAAAGTTTTTTGAAAAACTTTTTCTGGAAAAAGAATTATATACATTAGAATCTATATCTGATAATGAATCTGAAAAGATAGAAAATACAAAATGTAAAAATTTGTTGCCTAAATCTATAGAGTTCAATGTTAAAGTTTTTAAACCAGATTTAAAACCACTTCCTACTAATTTGAAATATGTTTTCTTAGAAAAAAATGAAATTCATCCTGTAATTATATCATCGAATTTATCTAAAAGTCAAGAAAAAGAATTAACAAAAATATCAAAAAATCATCAAAGTATTCTAGGATGGACAATAGTAGATATAAAAGGTATAAGGCCACTTCTATGTACTCAATGTATATATTTAGAAGAAAATGCTAAACCATCTCGTCAAATGCAAAGAAGATTGAATCCACACTTAAAAGAAGTAGTTGGAGCTGAAGTACTTAAACGATTAGATGCAAATATTATTTTACTTATATCTGATAATATATGGGTTAGTCCTACACAAGTAGTCCCTAAAAGTCTGGTGTTACTATATAAAAAATCAAGAAAATTAATTAGTTCTAATGCGTACAGTCACAGGTTGGTGTGTGTGTATTGACTATCAAAAGCTAAATTCCTTCACCAGAAAGTATCACTTTTCGTTGCCTTTTCTAGATCAAGTATTGGAAAGAATAGCTAGTCATGCATATTACTATTTTTTAGATGGATATTCTGGTTATAATCATATTAAAATTGTATTCGATGATAAAAAAAAAACTACATTTACATGTCCTTTTGGTACTTTTGCATATAAAAGGATGTCGTTTAGATTATGTAATGTTCCATCTACCTTTTAGTGTTGTACGCTAAGTATATTCAATGATATGGTAGAAAGATGTTTAGAAGTTTTTAAAGACGATTTTTCAGTATATGGTGATTCTTTTCATTTATGTTTAGAAAATCTTGAAAAAGTACTCATTCGATGCAAAGAAACAAACCTTGTCTTAAATTGAGAAAAATGTCATTTTATGGTTNAATGGGGTTTAAAACACCTCAGCCCCGAAATTCACTGTTCATAGTCTGTTTTGGTTTTCACCANCTTAAATTGAGAAAAATGTCATTTTATGGTTACACAAAGTATTGTTTTAGGTCATATAGTATTTGAAAAAGGGATCGAAGTTGATAATGGAAAACCAACCAAGCACCCGACAATTTTGGGTATGCACTTCCATTGATATTGAGTTCATAAAGTGTGTTCTTATACACATAACCTGTAACACCGCAAAACACACCCTAGATGGCATTACATTCTAAAAACATTCATAACATGAAAGCACTAATATAATCCCTTAAGAAACAAGACGTCAGTTGTCATCCAAAAATATTTACAACATTATCTAAAAGAATAAGCCCAAGTCATGACTATTACATCTCAAAAATTAATTAAAGAAGCGCAACAGAATAAAAAAAAGAAGCTAGACTACACAATGTTCCAAAAGAATGTCCTAGTCTAGTACAAAAGGAAAGGAGGTCGCTCTATGCGTCCACCTCGGCATCCACACTCCCGTCCAATGGAGTCTCCCAAGTAGCGGGCTCCTCGAACCTTACGTCCTCTTCCTTAAGCGGGTAATTTGAAAAATGTTAACGATAAGAGGTGAGCACGAAGCTCTTTAGAAAAATTCTCCCAAACCCATACAAGGATTAAAAAAGCATTTAAAACAGTCGGTGTCAATTTTAACATACCATAGATACATAATTTGAAATAAAGTAGTGACATTTAAAAAGGATCTGAAGTTTATTTAAAAATATTACTTAAATGAATAAACGAGCACCACATACAAATAATAACCATTAATTGTCATAACCAATTCCCAATAATTCTTTCGGTAGGTGGCATACTTTGTGGTAACCTCCACCCCGCTTTAGGTCACCTTTGATTCTCAAGCATCCTTACCGGGAATCTCTTGAGAATGGATGAGCATCCTTACATGGAACATCTCATCAATCACTACATTATTTCTCAAGCATCCTTACCGAAAACCTCTTGGGAAGGGGTGAGCATCCTTACAAGGAACCTCTCACTCATGTGCATCACAAACAACCCAACCAAGCATACAATTCTAACATTTATCTCAATTTACAAGCATCTATCTAAAATCCCCAAAATATATCATATAACAATTCCACAACCAACTAATAAAATACATAAGATCACAATATCATTTTTCTACCCAACACAAAGCACTAAGGTTTTGAAATCCATAATAAAGAAAGAATTTAGGAAGGAAATACATCACTCTCCAAAAATTAGGGTTTTAAAACTAGAAAGGAGATTTCATGGGTATTAAACCCTACTTTGTTCAAAACATGTAATCCTTGCAAAAAGCCTAAGAGATGATGATTCTATAGCATATATATATATCATTGATTGCCAAAACATACATATATAAATACTCTAGCCTCAATGTAAGTGAATGAGAGAAAATCCCTACTTTGAATCCTTAGTTTGTAAGAAGAACTTGAGCTTTGATCTTGAATCTACCCTTAAATCTCTTGTTTTTCCCTTCCTTTCTTCCTCTCTAATGCTCTCTAGGGTTCCAAGAGGTGTGGGGTGAGAGTGGAGTGAAAGAAATGAGGGAAAATGAGATGAAAATGGGGTTTAAAACACCTCAGCCCCGAAATTCACTGTTCATAG
>CAUOFW020001947.1:1290321-1355149 GCA_963454935.2 Ilex paraguariensis
AAGTTCTAGGACCTAAAATTTCATATTTTCAATTATTAAAACCAAATTTCAACTATTATTTCCACTAACATTTTAAATCTCTACTTTTCTAATCTACCAAATTCAAACACACATCACTACACATATCCACATTTTTACCACAATTATTTACTATATATCTACATACATATATAAAAGAAAATGCGGGGTGTTACAATCCACCCCCCTTAAAAAATGTTTCGTCCCCAAAACTTACCTCAAGTAGCGAACAAATATGGATAATTCTCCCCTATTTCTTGCTCTGGTTCCCATGTAGCTTCCTCCACTCCATGGTGTTGCCACAAAACCTTCACCAATCTAATAACTTTGTTGCGAAGCACTTTTTCTTGGGCGTCGAGAATTTCTACCAGTTGTTCTTCGTAGGTTGCTCCGTCTTGAATTTCAATCTCCTCCAAGTACACGACTGCAGTTGCATCCGAATGACACCTTCTCAACATGGACACGTGAAACACATCATGTACTCCGGATAGCTGGGCTGGTACTCGAAGTTGATATGTTGCCTTGCCTACTGCTTTGATTACCTCAGACGGTCTGGTATATCTTGGCGCTAACTTCCCTTTCTTGCCGAATCGAAACACGCCCTTCTTGGGTGACACCTTGAATTCTAAGGGTCTTCGTCTGTAGTCCTCATAGCTCTTCTGTCTACTTTGCGCCGTTTATAGCCTCTCTCAGATGAGTTGAATCTTCTCTGTAGTTTCTCAAACAATGTCCTGTCCAAACAAACTACTCTCGCCGGCTTCTAAACAACACATCAGTGATCGGCATGGTCTTCCGTACAAGGCTTCATACGGTGCCATCCCTATACTTTCATGATAGCTGTTGTTGTAAGCAAACTCCACCAACGATAAGTGGTCACTCAACTCCCCTTGAAGTCCAACGCGCAAGCGCGTAACATATCCTCCACAATCTGTATCACCCTCTCGGATTGGCCATCTGTTTGGGGATGAAAAGCCGTACTGAAGTGTAACTCCGTCCCCATCACTTGTTGTAGACTCTGCCAGAATCTCGCCACAAACCTAGAGTCACGATCCGACACAATCTAGAGAAGAACGCCGTGTAACCTCACTATCTCATGGATATACAGCTGGCTCAAAGTCTCGAATGTATCTGTAGTCTTCATACCCAAAAAGTGAGCGGATTTGGTGAGTCTATCCACAATGACCCACACTGCATTATGCCCGCGCGACGTCCGTGGTAGACCCAACACAAAGTCCATGGTGATGTGATCCCACTTCCACTCTGGAATAGGCAAGGACTATAGGACTCCTCTTGTCTTTTGTTGCTCAATCATCACCTGCTGGCACACCGCACATTTTGCCACATACTTGGCTACATCTCGCTTCATTCCCCTCCACCAGTATTGACGCTTCATGTCCCTATACATCTTTGTGCTACCGGGGTGGATAGCAAACTTGGAGCGATGACACTATCCTAGTATCTCCTCCTTTAGGGACGAATCATCGAGAACACATAGCTTCTCCCCATATCTCAACTCTCCATTCTTCCAAGGCCATCCTTCAATCGCTTCTCCATTCTCCAATTAGGCTCTAATCCAATCGAGTTCCGAATCCAGGCATTGCAACTCCACTACCCGTCGCCGAAGCGTCAATTGAGCTACAAGGTTGAATAGACATGGTTGATACTCCGGTCCATCCACCCATAGATCATACTCCTCCAATGCATCAATCATTTTTCACCTATTTACCGCAAGAAAATTGATTTCACCCCGAGACTTCCTGCTAAGAGCGTCGGCAACTACATTGGCCTTCCCCGGATAGTAGTTGAGCGTAAACTCATAATCTTCGAGTACTCAATCCACCTTCTTTACCAAAGATTCAAGTCTTTCTGTGTGAAGATATACTTGAGGCTTTTATGGTCCAAGAACACTTGAAATTTCTCCCCGTATAAATAACATCTCTATAACTTAAGAGCAAACACCACCGCAGCCAGCTTCAAGTCGTGTGTAGGATAATTCTGCTCATGCACCTTGAGTTGCCTCGAGCCATAAGGCACTACCTTCCCTCCTTGCATTAGAACGCATCCCAAGCCTCGTAGTTAAGCATCGATGTAGACATCGTAGCCTTCCCCACTGCTCGGAATAATGAGGATAGGTGTCATCGTCAACTTCTCCTTCAAGGTGCGAAAAGCTAGTTCAGATGCTTGAGTCCACAAAAATTTTTCCCTCTTCTTTGTAGGGCGAGTCATCGGCATTGCATGCTTGGAGAACCCTTCCACAAACCTACGATAATAGCTTGCTAACCCTAAGAAACTTCGTACTTCCGTTATGTTCTTCGATGGTTCCCATTTCATCACGGCCTCAATCTTTGTAGGATCAACCGCTACTCCCTGCTCGGACACAACATGACCAAGGAACTTCACTTCCTTCATCCAAAACTCACACTTGCTCATCTTCGCATATAACTTATGTTCTCTCAATGTTTGTAGCACAATGGAGAGATAACGAGCATGTTCCTCCTGAGTCTGTGAGTAAATCAATATGTCATCAATAAACACAATGACAAATTGATCGAGGTAAGGCCAGAAGACCCTGTGCATTAAATCCATGAAGGCTGCGGAGGCATTAGTCAATCCGAACGGCATCACCGTATACTCGAAATGACCATACCGGGTATGGAAAGCAGTCTTTGGAATATTCTCCTCCTTAATCCGCGGCTGATGATACCCCATGCAAAGATCAATCTTGGAGTAATACTTCGAACCCTTCAACTGATCAAATAAGTCATAAATTCTCGACAACGGATACTTATTCTTTACAGTAACTCGATTCAACCTCCTATAATCCATACACAACCGAAGAGTCTCATCCGTTTTCTTCACAAAGAAGACCGGGGTGCCCCAAGGTGAAGTGCTTAGACAGATAAACCCAATCGCCAACAAGTGATCCAACTGCTTCCTTAGCTCCTTCAACTCCAAAGGTGCCATCCGATAAGGAGGAATGGATATGGGTTTGGTTCCCAGATAGAGATCGATCTTGAACTCAATTTTCTTATGTGGCGGTAATCTGGGTAATTCCTTGGGAAAAATATCCAAAAACTCCAATACAATTAAAACCACATCCGTATGGATTTTATCCCTGTCATCTCCCATCAAGCTAGCTAAGAAACTCAAATGACTTCTCAATTTCACTTTTAAGAATCTACTACTCGTAGTAGGAAATGGAAGGGAAGAATCTCGGTTATTCACAAAACTGAAAATGACTCCTCCCAGCAACTGAAACATAATCCACTTGTGGAAACAATCTATTACCGCCCGAAAAGCGGACAACAAGTTCATCCCAAAAATAACATCATACCCCTTTATCTCTAAAACAATCAAATCCACAATTAATTCATGCTCCCCAATGCGAAGCACGTAACCCTTGCAAACTCGGCTAGTATATAACCATTCTCCTGTAGGCAAGCTAATGTTCATAACATACTCTAGCTTCATGAAACTCAATCCCAAATCAAGTGCATATGTCGTGCGTACAAATGAGTGTGTTACACAGGGGTCAAATAATATTTGAGCCCAAGAATTGTAAATAAGGCCGATACCTTCCACAATGGCATTGGCAATGTCCTCCTCTAGCTGAGTCAAAGCAAATACTCGCCCTTGGTTGGCGTCGCCGGGGGCTTGAGCTTGTATCGGTCGCTGCGGTGCAAGCCTTGGTGGTGGTGGTTGGGCTACTAGTACCTGTTTGGCAGTTTGGATAGGCCCCAGAGGTGGAAAATTTGGGCAATGCATCCGAATATGTCCCACACCTCCACATGCAAAGTAGGATTATGGGGTAATACCGACTCTGGTATGAGTGTCTCCCTCTCCTCGGGCTGTTAGAAGTCGATGTCCACCTGTCTGGTCTGGGCGACGGTATGGTGTCGATCTCTGTGCCCCACTAGTGCTAGCACCCCTCCAGAACAGACCTCCTCTCAAGAAGCCTTATCGTCACTGGCTATCCTCTATGTCTCTCTCTACCAGTGCAACTGTGTCCACCAAGTCCCCAAAATCACAGATCCTGAGAGCCACCAACTTCTCCCTAATGATCGGCCTTAGACACTGCTCAAAGCGCTTGGCCCTGTCGGCCTCAGTAGATATAAATCCCGTAGCATAACGGGAGAGCTCATCGAACCGCCTCTCATACTTAGCCATGGTCATACTACCCTGTCGTAGTGCAAGAAAATCCGCCTTCATTTCGTCTCTGACCGATTCAGGGAAGTACTTATCTTGAAGAAATTGATCAAACTCTTCCCAAGTGAGTGTGTCAGTGTCCTTTCTCCTCTTTATGGCATCTCACAAATAGTCGGCCTCCCCCTCAAACAAGAGGTCGCCAAACCAACTCTCAACTCCTCGGCAACTCCCATGCCGTCACAGATCTTCTTCACTCGACAGATCCATCTATCCGCCTCCAAAGGATTGGAGCTCCCTTGAAATTAGGTGGTCATTGTCTTAATAATTCCCAAAGAGCTATCATCCTTCGGTCTTCATTCCCATTGCCCGGTACTTGAGCGAGAGGATGAGCTCCACCATTGTGGTTGTTGTTAGCATTTTGGTTTTGTACCAAAGTGGTGAGCTCCCTCAAGCATTGGTAAATGCCTTGCATGACATCTGGAGGTAGTGTTGGTGTTAGATTCGCTTTACCTCCACGGCCACACCCACGTCCGCGTCCCCATCCTTGTTCACCGTTCATCCTGCACATCAATTCACAACTTAGTTTATGGATGTACAGGACATCCTAAATATTAGGTTAAGCTAAGGCATAGAACGTGTATAAAATTTCACTCAAGGGTTTGATTCACCCTAATCCTAAAGCTCTAGAGGTGATTCCATAACTTACAGCTCTCACGTAAGACCTGAAGTCTAAGCTCTGATACCAACTTTGTAACACCCCAAAACACACATTGGACATCATTACATTCCAAAACCATTCATATCATGAGAGCACTAATATAATCCCTTAAGAAACAAGACTTCATTTGTCATCTATGAATATTTACAACATTATCCAAAAGAATAAGCCCAAGTCATGGCTATTACGTCTCAAAAATTAATTAAAGAAGCGCAACAGAATAAACAAAAGAAGCTAGACTACAGAATGTTCCAAAAGAATGTCCTAGTCTAGTACAAAAGAAAAGGAGGTTGCTTTATGCGTCCACCTCGGGATCCACACTCCCATTTGGTGGAGTCTTCCAAGTAGCGGGCTCCTCAACCCTTACGTCCTCCTCCTCAAGCGGGTAATCTAAAATTTGTTAGCGATAGGGGTGAGCACGAAGCTCTGCAAAAAATTTTCCTAAACCCATACAAGTTTTAGAAAAGCATTTAAAATGGTCGGTCTCAATTTTAGCATAACATAGATACAAAATTTAAAATAAAGCAGTGACATTTAAAAAGGATCTCAAGTTTATTTAAAAATATTACTTAAATGAATAAACGAGCACCACATACAAATAATAACCATTAATTATCATAACCAATTTCCAACAATTCTTTCGGTAGGTGGCATACTTTGTGATAACCTCCACCCCCCTTTAGGTCACCTTTGATTCTCAAGCATCCTTACCAGGAACTTCTTGAGAATGGATGAGCATCCTTACATGGAACCTCTCACCAATCACTACATTATTTCCCAAGCATCCTTACCGGGAACCTCTTGGGAACGGGTGAGCATCCTTACAAGGAACCTTTCACTCATGTGCATCACAAACAACTCAATCAAGCATAAAATTCTAACATTTATCTCAATTTACAAGCATCTATCCAAAATCCCCAAAATATATCATGTAACAATTCTACAACCAACTAAGAAAATACATGAGATCACAATAACATCATTTTTCTACCCAACACAAAGCACTAGGGTTTTAAAATCCATAATAAAGAAAGCATTTAGGAAAGAAATACAACACTCTCCAAAAATTAGGGTTTTAAAACTAGAAAGAAGATTTTATGGGTATTAAACCCTACTTTGTTCAAAACATGTAATCCTTGCAAAAAGCCTAAGAGAGGATAATTCCATAGCATATATATATACCATTGATAGCCAAAACATACATATATAAATACCCTAGCCTCAATGTAAGTGAATGAGAGAAAACCCCTACTTTGAATCCTTAGTTTGTAGGAAGAACTTGAGCTTTGATCTTGAATCTACCCTTAAATCTCTTGTTTTTTCCTTTCTTTCTTCCTCTCTAATGCTCTCTAGGGTTCCAAGAGGTATGGGGTGAGAGTGGAGAGAAAGAAATGAGGGAAAATGGGATGAAAATGGGGTTTAAAACACCTCAGTCCTGAAATTCACTGTTCACTGCCTGTTTTGGTTTTCTCCAAAATTACGGTTTTGCTACTAAGAATCTCCAATTTTATCCATATGACTACCCTAAGGTTTTTCAACATTCCGGATTCATTATTAATTTTATTTTAACCTAAGAACATTTATTTTTATGATTTATCTCAAAACCAAAGTCAACGTACACCCGAAATACTGAAGTTTTTATTTTACCCATCCGAACCGGCTATTAATGAAGTTTTGCGTTGTTTGCAAATAAAATGTGATAAAGGGTGCTTCTTAAAGCCTTTTATACTTAATTGAAGCCTAAATGTACTCATTATTCTTATATTTGGATTTAGGATGCAAATGGAGATGTTAAATACAAAACGAAGCTAATTAGACTGTTTTGACATCGCTTCGTTATCTGGGCATAACGCTCTCATCCAAGCTCTGATTGGGATGATTCAAGATGCTATGGAATGATACGAAAGATCTCTAAAACTTTTATTTTTTGCATTTTGAGAGATATTTACTGCATCAAGGTCTAAATCGGGCTTGAAATTGCCAGTGCACTGTTCAAGCTAATTGGCCTGTTTTGACATCACTTCGTTATCTGGGCATCACTCTCTCATCCGAGCTCCGATTGAGATGATTCAAGATGATATGGAATTCTAAGACAGAGCTCTACAACTTTCAGGTTTTGAGTTTGGAGAGATATTGACTGTATCAAGGTCGAAATCGCGCTTCAAGTTGCAGCCAGTGCACTGTTCATGTGCACTATTCACATCCTGTTTCATCCCTTTTCTATTTTCAATCCATTCCTAAGCCAACCAAATCCATCCCAAACCTCTCCAAAACATATTTCTACACCAAACCTATTTAGTACAAGTTCTAGGACCTAAAATTTCATATTTTCACTTATTAAAACCAAATTTCAACTATTATTTCCACTAACATTTTAAATCTCTACTTTTCCAATCTACCAAATTCAAACACACATCACTACACATATTATATCACAATTATTTACTATATATCTATATACGTATATAAAAGAAAATGCAGGGTGTTACAGAACCAATTGTTGAAATTCATTAATTCCGTGTTGGTTAGGTAACCGTTAGTGGAAGTCCATAAACTACCCACCCCTGAAAGATCTAGATTTTTATAAAATAGTCATTGGATGTCTAACATCAATGGCGGGAGCTTAAAATTCCCAAATTCATATGCATGGGATTGCCTGTGTTATGGGGAGTCAATGGGGCTAAGGGTTGCATTGCATATGTGAATTTTCATCTCATTGAACGGCATGTAATTGTAGCATTCATTTATGAAAAATATACATTTGAATGGATGCTTGACATTATGTTTGCATGTAACATTTCATATGCATCTGGGTTGGGAGAAAATCTCCATATGAGATACCCCATTGAGTGTGGCTCACCCTTTAGGGAAATATATTTCAGGTTTCGGATAGACTTCCGCTAGAAACCCTTACTTGGGCCTATATTGATGATAGAACTGGGTTGTGACTCTTGAACTATATTTTGTAGTCCCTTGTTTATATTTACATTTGGCCTTGTATAATTTTTGTAAACAAAACTTGTTTTATATTAAAAATATGTGTATATGTTTCGGACAATTATTTTTTTTGTTGATAGAATGTATACATTCATGAATTTATGGTTTGGTATTCAATGCCATATGATTGAATATTGATGGTTGGGACCCGATATGGTTAATAGTTAGCATTGCACAGGTTGTGTGTATTAGGTTGAGCTCCCCATACAAATGAGACTCTACCCAAATTTTGTTAGAGTTATGGACCTCAATGAATGGGGTATCACTATATGCTATCAGGTTAAGCGATATCACGGGTTATTCCACTGGTTGATAGGTGATCAATGGGTCCATTAGGGCCCCTAGGAATCGGGGCGTCACAGCTTGGTAACAGAGCCTAGCTTTTCAATTTACCTTGGGCTTACAGGATATAGGTCTATGTCATTGCATCCATTGAGCATTTCATATTACATGTGATATGTCTTATGTGCTTTGTGTGAATTATACACATGACCAAATGTATTTAGGAATGACACACTAGGGTTAGAGAACATAACGTTAGATTTGGAAAGGAAAAAGGGTATGAATTTTAAGGCATTCCTACTAGTAGGAAGAGCTTTTGGGGCCTGTGATTAGTGGGTTTTATAACTATAAATTGAGTACTTTTGGCTTGATGAATTTGCAAGTTTTCAAATATTTAATGTTCCTTTTATATGTTTTGTGTGTTTTGATATTATTTTGTAGGGATCATCATTTGGAAGGAAACAAGATCATTTGGAAGGAAACAAGGTCAATTTGGAGCCTAAGTGTTTGGATTTTTAAAGGCTAAGCAACAAGGGAAGCTGTAGAGTTAAAAGGGGGCAGTGCAAAGTCAATGCCTATGCGCCCACATTTTGCCCGGATAGTGCATTTCCAGCACAAAGCCAGTGCCTAGGCGCATATGTTGGCTCTAGACGCAAATTTTGACTTATTTTTGACTCGAAATTGAACCCTAATGATACATATATGCTAGGGTTTGAGTTGGGACTGAGATACACTGATTTTGGAGACTGCTAACACAAGAAAAGAACAATGATTAAAAGAAAATTGAAGACAAGAATCAAGGGAAGCGACACGAAGAAAATTGGACTTGAAGGCTAGAGAGGAATTGAATATTGCAACTAAATTTTCATTCTTTTCTCTTACTTTTATTTCTTGATTTTCTGAGATATTGTTTAATTTGAGAAGGATGTTTTTCAATTTCCTTATGAGCTAAATTTTTATTAAGATTGAAACAGAACCTGATGTTTAATTAAATTGATCTACTCTCGATTCTAGTTCTACTGATCATACATGAGTTGTTTGTCATATTTTGTGTTTAATATATGATTGTGTGGCCAACAATTAATTTGATAACCCAGATGAAATTGGAAGATGAATTCTAGGTTTAGATCTGAATATGATGACATGCGCCTAGTTAATTCTTCTTAGGATTGAAATGTTGGGTTTGTGTATAGGATAGGAATATATCTATATGTCGTGTGTAACTTTTATGAGAGTTTAAACTTAATGAATCTATTCCAAATTATTTTGCATAAGAATATAGTAATTTAATTGGGAGAGATAATTTATCTAACTATCGGAAGAGGTTTGATAAATAACTTTGAGTTCTCAGTTAACAACTTATTTTGATTAATTAACTGGAAAGAGAGTTAGAAAGGTTTATACAAAGCATTAGGGGAAGTTGTAATCTTAACTTCTTTTATCCGGTAAATTCAACCCTTAATTGTTAAGTTTAGATTTAGTTTTAAATTAGTAATTTCATAGTTTAATTCCAATTTTTTAAATAAAATTAAATTGATATAAAATTAGTACTTGGAATTTAATAGTAATAATTCTCCATGGGAACGATACTCTACTTATCACTTTATTACTTGTTGATCATGTATATTTGCACGTAAATTGTCAATATCAAATTCGGACAACAAGTTTTTGGCGCCATTGTTGGAGAATTATTATAGTAATTATTTCAATATTAATTTCAATCAATTTAATCTTAGTTTAAACTTATTTAATTTTCTATTTTAATTGCTTTTGCAAGTACTATTGAATTTTGTATGCAAACACAATCTACAAGTCATAAGCTATTACCGTACAAAGAAGAAATCGAAAGAAGGCTTTCAAACTAGCAAAAGCATTGTCAAGAAGTAAAGAATTAAGAAACTATGGCGGAAGATGAACAAAAATCACTAAGAGATTATGTTATGCCGCTTGTGACGAAAATACAATCGAGCATTCAAAGGCTCGCAATTCAAGCAAACAGTTTCGAGATTAAGCCAGGTATCATCCAAATAATTCAGAATTCAGTGCAGTTTAGGGGCTTGCCTAACGACGACCCAAATGATCATTTGGTTATTTTTTTTAAAATTTGTGACACGTTCAAATACAATGGGATTTCCAAAGATGTAATTAGACTCCAACTTTTCCCTTTCACACTTCGTGATAAGGCAACGAGTTGGTTGCATTTATTGCCGCCAAGTTCTATTACTAAGTGGATAGATTTAGCTCATAAATTTTGAGTTAAATTCTTTTCACCAGCTAAAACTACAAGAATAAGGAACGACATCACTTCATTCGCACAAAATGATTTTGAGACTCTATATGAAGCTTGAGAGCGATTCAAGGATTTACTCCGAAAATGCCCTCACCATGGTATTTCTTAGTGGTTGCAAGTTCAAACGTTTTACAACAGGTTGTTTAGTGCTACTCAGACCAATATTGAAGGAGATGTAGGTGGGGCATTGATGGGAAAAATTTTTGATGAAGCCTACTTATTATTGGAGACGATGGCTGCTAATAATTATCAGTGGCCTTCTGCAAGGATCAATCAGCCAAAGGTAGCAGGGATTTATGAAGTCAATGCAGTGACTGCATTAGCTGCACAGGTTACTACGTTGACAAAGAAGATTGATGCTTTGGGGGTGCAGCCTATTCAGAGTGCGGCAGTTGTTTGTGAATTGTGTGTCGGGAACCATCCGAGCAATCAAGGTGCAATTAGTTTAGAGTTAGTTCAATACGTTGGTATCTTCAATAGGCAGCAACATGACAATAATTCAACAATTATAACCCTGGTTGGAGGACTCATCCAAACTTGTCTTGGAATAATAATCAAGCCCAAACTTTTGCTCCAACACAATCATACCCACTAGGCTTTCGAAATCAAGGTCCACGACAGCAGGAAAAGAAGTTGAATTTGGAGGAGCTTTTTTCCAGGTACATAGCAAAAAATGAGATAAGGATAAACAATCTAGATGAATCAATCCAAAATCTGGAAAACCAAATGGGTCAGCTCGCTAATGCCATTAACAACCGACCTCAAGGCACTCTACCTAGTGATACGGAGATCAACCCAACAAGAGAAGGTAAGGAGCACTGCAATGCTATTACATTACGAAGCGGAAAAGAGTTGCCTAAGGTTGTTGGTGGAACTCCAAAACAATCACATGGAGATGATAGTGAGAGTGAAATAAAAGATAGAAAGAATGTGGAACATGAAAAGAAAGAAGAAGATCCAGTTGCATGTTCTAATAAAGGTAGGCACAGACCTATTGTGCCTCCCGTGCCATTTCCACAACGTTTACAAAAACAGAAGTTGGATAAGTAGTTCTCTAAATTCATGGAAGTGTTTAAGAAGCTCCAAATAACTATCTCTTTCATAAAAGCAGTGGAGCAAATGCCTAACTATGTGAAATTTTTGAAGGAAATTTTGTCAAAGAAGAGAAAATTAGGCAATTTTGAGACAGTTGCGCTTACAGAAGAGTGCAGTGCTATTCTTCAAAAGAAGCTGCCACCAAAGCTCAAAGATTCGGGTAGCTTTACAATTTCATGCACAATAGGCAGTCAATTTTTTGGGAAAGCATTGTGTGACTTGGGAGCTTTTATTAAAATAATGTCGTTCTCAATTTATCAGCAATTGGGTTTGAAGGAAGCAAAGCCTACTAACATCACATTATAGCTTGCAGATAGATCACTTACTTATCTAAGAGGCATAGTTGAGGACGTTCTAGTTAAAGTGGATAAGTTCATTTTTCTAGTTGATTTTATAGTCTTAGATTGTGAGGAAGATAGGAAAATACCTATTATTCTTGAGCGACCATTCTTGGCAACGGGGAGAACACTTATCGATGTGTAGAAAGGTGAGCTAACTATGCGAGTCCAAGATCAAGAGGTTACATTCAATGTATTTTCAGCTATGAAATTTCCTAAGGAACTAGAAGAATGTTTTCGGGTTGATTTGGAAGAAGATGTTGTGAATGGGGTATTTGTAGGAAGTTGTATTTCAGATCCTCTTGAGAAAGCCAAGCTATATAAAGAGGAGGTGTTCCCTCATGCAGTGGTTGAAGTCAAGGAAGCCAATTCGAAAAGAACTCTCAAGGTGAATGGGCGGAGACTGAAGCAATATTGGGCCGGTGACATTGATCGTGAAAAGACCTCAATTACCCTTGTCGACCTAGAATGAAACAAGAAGTAGTTAGGCTGAAGACTATAAAACAAGCTCTAATTGGGAGGCAACCCAAATTTTAGTTTTTAAGTTTTATTTCATTTTATTTTAATTTAGTTTTTTATAAGAAATAATGTAGTTAGTTAGTTAGTGCATTTTAATTGGTATGTTAATTGCTTGCAAGTCCCAAGGATTGAACATAAAGTTGGAGCACACACAAAGCCTTACTAGGAGCCAAGAACAGCCCACCTATGTTTCCCAAATACACTCTCGACTCAGCGGATGACGAAGACGCTGACGACGATGCCGACTAGCGAAGTTTCAGGGAAGTCCTCTGTCTTAATTTTTCCTACTTTATACATTGAGGACAATGTTTAGTTTAAGTTTGGGGGTGTTTTCTTATTTGCATTTTCATTAGTAGGTATGCATTTAGATAACATGATTTAATACGACTTGAGCAATGGGTTGATTGAATTTGATCATGGCCAATGATGAATGGAATTAATTGTCAATTTAAGGAAAATTGATGAACATGTTGAGTCTATAGTTTGACATACTAGTTGGTTTTACACTATTTGTGATCTTTTCATTCATGAGCACATATCCATCTATTTGATTAGTTATTATTTAGAGAATTTATTTAATTAAATGCTTATGGGAGATATCATTGAAAACTTAGAAAACTTATTTAAGGATTATTCAAAGAAAATTGAGGTATTCATATAAGTTTTGGGGAAATCTTGGTTATGATAGGTTAGTATAAAAAAAAGTGAGTTTTTAAAAATTATTTTGATTTGATCCTTCATGAGTTAGATGAAAAAAAAAATAGGAAAACAAAAAAAAAGGGGAGGGGGCATGTGGTGAGTAGAGATGGAGCGTAAAACTCACTAACTCATAAACACATGTTGAGAACGAGATGGAGCGTAAAACGCACTCGCTCAATAGGAGGTGAGATGGAGCATAAAATGCACTCACCAAAAGAATGAAAAAAAAAAAAGAAAGAGTGAGAGATGAAAAAAAATAAATCTTTGGACCTTCTAGTTATATGGTTGCCTTAATAAGCGGAGATTGATGTGAAATGTAAGTTCATAGAGTTGATATTAAGTATCCATTATGAAGTATTTGATTACGTAAATGTATTTGGATGATGACTAGCTGGATAGTTTGGATATGTACATGTATTTAAAGGGTCATGAGTGAAGGTAAAATTAAGGAGTATGTTGAATTGATAGACTTTGCACTATTTTGAAGTTTCACGTGAATTATTGTTTATAGTAACTTTTGGGGCCATTATTCAGATTCATTTTGATCCATTGTTTGAATAGTTCGTTGATTAATTCTTATAGTTTTTGTTCTTAGTATTTTGCTTGAGGACAAACAAATATTTAAGTTTGAGGGTATTTCATGAGTGGATTTTATACCTATGAATTGAGTACTTTTGGCTTGATGAATTTGTAATTTTTCAAATATTTTATTTTCATTGTGTGTTTTAATGTTATTTTATAGGGATCATCATTTGGAAGGAAACAAGATCATTTTGAATGAAACAAGGTCAATTTGGAGCCTAAGTGTTGGATTTTTAAAGGCTAAGTAGCAAGGGTAGCTTTAGGCTTTAAAGGGGAGGGCGCAAAGTCTACACCTAGGCACCCACATTCTGCCCAGATAGTGCATTTCTAGTGCAAAGCCAGCGCCTAGGTGCTTGTGTTGGCTCTGGACGTGAATTTTGACTTGTTTTTTACCCAACATTGAACCCTAATGATACATATATGCTAGGGTTTGAGTTGAGACAGAGATATACTGATTTTGGGGATTGCTAACACAAGAAAAGACCAAGGATTAAAAGAAAATTGAAGACAAAAATCGAGGGAAGCGACACGAAGAAAATTGGACTTAAAGGCTAGAGAGGAATTGAAGATTGAAACTAAGTTTTCATTCTTTTCTCTTACTTTTATTTCTTATTTTTTGAGATATTGTTTAATTTGAGAAGGATTTTTTTCAATTACATTATGAGCTAAAATTTTATTAAGATTACAACGGAACCTGATGTTTAGTTAAATTGATCTACTCTCGATTCTGGTTCTATTGATCATACATGAGTTATTTGTCATATTTTGTGCTTAATATATGATTGTGTGGCCAACAATTAATTTGATAACCTAGATGAAATTGGAAGATGAATTCTAGGTTTATTTCTGAATATGATGACATGCGTCTAGTTAATTCTTCTTAGGATTGAATTGCTAGGTTTGTGTATGGGATAGCAATATACCTATATGTCGTGTGTAACTTTTATGAGTTTGAACTTAATGAATCTATTCCAAATTATTTTGCATAGGAATATAGTAATTTAATTGGGAGAGAAAATTTTATTTAACTATCGAAAAAGGTTTGATAAATAATTTTGAGTTCTCAGTTAACAACTTATTTTGATTAATTAACTGGAAAGAGAGTTAGAAAGGTTTATACGAAGCATTAGGGGAAGTTGTAATCTTAACTTCTTTTATCCGGTAAATTCAACCCTTGATTGTTAAGTTTAGATTTAGTTTTAAATTAGTAATTTCATAGTTCAATTCTAATTGTTTAAATAAAATTGAATTGATAAAAAGTTGGTACTTGGAATTTATTAGTAATAATTCTCTGTGGGAACGATATTCTACTTATCACTTTATTACTTGTCGATCATGTATACTTGCACATAAATTGTCAATATCAAATTCAGACAATAGCATGACCTACCAATAGGCAAAGATTCTAGTGCTTGACCTACGGGTCGGAGTGTAGGAATCCACTGGTAGGAAGAACTTCTATGACTTTACCTACCAGTAGGAAAACATAAGGTACCAAAACTTCTACAACCGATCGGAAGAACTTCTATGATCTTACCTACCGGTAGGAAGGCAAAAGGAACCAGTAGCTTGGCTTCCAATCTAGCCACCTATAGGAAGGATAGGCATGAATTATCGGTAGGATGGCTTTCTGTTTGGGAAACTACCGGTAGAACAAAGGAGAAAGTTTCAAAAATTTTGTACGGTCGGAACATTCAATTCCTAAGTGAGGTACACTACGTTAGATGTCTATTGTTATCTTATGTATATATAGATGGCAACTAAAGAAAGAGGTCATCGGTGTGGACGGAATAACCAACCACCACCACCACTGGCTTTTAATGAATAAGCCTTCATGGTGCCAATGCTTACTATGGCTACGAACCTAGTTCAGGCGAGTGCCAATGTAAGCTAAAGAGGCTCAACTCACTTACAAAATTTTAAGGCACACAAGCCGCCAACTTTTAAGGGAGGAGCAGATTCAATGGTAGCCGACCATTGCTTCCAATAGGTGAATAAGATCTTGGAGGCTATGAAAATCACATTTGATGCCACTAAGATAAGTCTGGAAACATTCTAGCTTGAGAGAGTGGCCCATCTATGGTGGACTTGAGCAAGAACCTCAAGGGACATTGAGGCAATAACTTGGGAAGAGTTTAGTGAGCTTTTCACGGACAAGTATTTTCCATCGACTCTTTGGCTAGTCAAGACTCGAGAGTTTTTGGTTCTGAAACAAGGCATAATGACAGTCATGCAATACATGGTCAAGTTCACTCAATTGGCATGTTTTTCCTATGATTACATGGCCATAGATTTGGTCAAGGTACAATGGTGCCTGGATGGCTTGAAGCTATCCATCTGGTGGAAGATCGTATGCCATAGGTTACACAACCTTATGGAGATGGTCAAGGTAGCCATGGCCATCGAGAGAGAGATCGACAATACCAAGAGTATCTGGGAGGCCAAAATCAATGACAAGAAGAAGGACGGTTAGTCCTCTACTACTAGTTCGGGGAAGAAGTAGAGGACATCTACCTTACAGAGATCGCAAAGGTAGAGCGGAGGCTATCAAGGCCAAGGCCAAAGTCAATCCTCCCAAGATGGGAGAAATTTTAAGACTTCCTATCAGGCAGATGAAAAGACATATTACATATGTTGTCAGTCGGGCCAGTTGAAGCTGGATTGACCTCAATGATAGGGATCGCAAAATTATGGGACATCTTAGTCCTAGTCATTAGTGGGGCCTCCATAGACAATTTCCATTCCTCCCTACCCTACTATGGGTCAAGAAAACTAGTATCAGTATCATGCTATAGAAAAGGTTCCCACTACTCTACGTGCAAGGACACCTCAATAGGGACAAACAGGTTAGGGTGTGGACTAAGGTCGAGATAGGGCTTTTAGGTAGGGACTTCAAGGACCCAAGGGTGAGTCTTTGTCATCACACCACAAATTGGGCCAGTAGATCAATCAATAATTCAGGGTACATTCTTTCTCTCTAGATGGTGAACAAGAATATTATTTGATTCTGATGCATCATACTTTTTTATTGTTGCATCATACATACCGGACTTGGGCTTAAAGGTCAAGACTCTAGAGGATCCCATGTATATGAGTTCACCCCTAGGAGCCAAAGTCTATATAGACCAGATATGTTAGGGTTGTGAGTTAGATATCAGTGGAATCCAACTCACGATAGACCTTCGAATTATGGATATGACGGAGTTTGATGTCATCTTCAAGATGAATTGGTTAGCGGCTCATCAAGCCATATTCAACTGTGATAAAAAAAGGGTCACTAATTATACACTAAAGGGTGTTTGTTTTAAGTTTCAGGGTGATGAGCACAATGGGACCTAGGTAGTGTACGACTCCCATTTACACGGGCAATTGATGGGTTGGCTTGCTAGCCTTACCTTGGAGGACGAGGTGAGATAGAAGCTAGGTTTGCCTAGAGTTATGTGTGACTATGTATATGTCTTTCAAGACAAATTATTGGGGTTACCGCCGCATCGGGTTGTAGCCTTCACCATTGAGTTACAGTCCGGTGCATCCCCTATTTCTATGACATTGCATAGGATGACACTAGCGAAGTTGCAGGAGCTAAAGATCTAGTTACATGAGCTATTGGATAGAAGCTTCATTAAGCTGAGTACCTCACAATTGAGTGCTCTTGTGTTATTTTCTAAGAAGAAAGACAAGACCCATAGGCACTACATTGGCAATTGGTAGTTAAATTGGATCACTATTAAGAACAAGTACCCACTACTAAGGATCGATAATGTTTTGACCAATTGAGAAGAGTACAAGTCTACTCCAAGATAGATTTGCTCAAGGGATACTACTAGTTGAGGATTAGGAAAGCTAATATCCATAAGATGACATTTAGGATGTGGTACAGACATTTTAAGTTTAATGTGATGTCTTTTGGTTTGACGAATGTCCCACCAACATTCATGGATCTCATGCTTAGGGTGTTTCAACCCTATCTAGATCAGTTTATCGTAGTTTTTGTTCATGAAATTCTGATCTACTCCAAGTTTGATGAGGAACATGAGGGTCACTTGAGGATCGCTCTCTAGACCTTGAGAGACCATTAGTTGTATGTCAAGTTTAACAAGTGTGAATTTTGGCTTACAGATGTGAAGTTTTTGGGTCACGTGGTGTCCGTTTTGGGTGTATCTGTTGACCTAGAGAACGTAGAGGCAATTATAAATTGGAAAAATTCAAAGTCAGTCTATGAGATACGTAATTTCTTTGAATTGGTGAGGTACTATTAGATGAATCGAGGACTTCTCTTGACTAGCGCCACCTATGATGAGATTGACTAGGAAATAGGTCAGATTTCAATGGGATGACTCATCTGAGAGGTCATTCCAAGAGTTAAAGACGAGGCCAACTTTTGTTCCTATTTTGGTAGTGTCGGAGAAGGAACAGGGATACACAATCTATTATGATGCCTTAAATAATGGACTAGGATGTATTTTGATTCAATCCGGGAGTGTGGTAGCTTACAGATCTCAATAATTGAAGGACCATGAGAATAATAACCCTACACTCGACATGGAGTTAGTAGTTGTTGTCTTTTCCTTAAAGGCTTGACACCACTATCTTTATGGAGTGAAATTCAAGGTGTACTCTGACCACAAGAGTCTGAAGTACATATTCAGGCAATGAGACCTCTACATGAGGTAGCAAAGGTGGATGGAATACCTAGAGGATTATGACTTCAATTTGCATTACCATCCTAGTAAGGCAAATATGGTGGTTGATTCTCTCAAACTAAAGTCACAACGATTTTTTGCCTGTATAGCTTCCCTAGAATGGCATATACTCGAAAATATGTAGTACTTTGGGCTACACTACAGGGCTCAAACTCAAGGAGTTATGGGGAGTCTGATTGCTATGCCTTCTCTACAGAACAGGGTGATCCAATTCTTGGGATAGGAGAAGAAAATATTGTCCATTAGGGACCAGTTACAGGATGGTATGGGTGAAGAGGGCTAAACCATCCATGCTGATGGTAGTCTTTGGTACTGGGACAGAGTTGTGGTTCCCCAGTCTACAAATATATGAGAAGAGATCCTTAGGGAGTTTCATTGCTCCCGTTTTTCTCTACATCCCGATGGTACAAAGATGTACTATGATCTTCACCACTAATATTACTAGAGTAGGATGAAGAGACACGTCAGAGACTTTGTTAGTAGTTGTCTACCGTGTCAACAAGAAAAGGCTAAGCACTAGAGACCAACAGAGTTGGTCCAACCTTTGGAGGTGGCTGAGTGGAAATGGGAACATGTCACTATGAATTTTGTAACTCACTTTCCACGGACTACACAGGGATACGACACAGTATGGGTGATAGTGGATCAGCTTACCAAGTCGGCACATTTTTTGACTAAGTGGACAACATTCACATTGGAAGAATTCTACAAATTCTACATACAGGAGATAGTCTAGTTACATGCTTCAAGAATTCATCCTAGATCTTAAGGGTAGATGGGAAGATCATCTACCACTAGTGGAGTTCTCCTACAATAACAGTTATCAGACGAGCATTCAAATGACACCCTATGAGGCACTTTATGAGAAGTTGTGTCGTTCCTCAATCTGTTCGACAAAGGTTGCAGAAGGACTTTCCACGGGTATGAATTTGATCAGAGACACCTGAGAGAAGGTGGCTATTATACGAAAGCGTCTTCTCATGGCTTGGAGCCTCCAGAACAGTTATGCTGACAAGTGATGGAAACCTCGAGAGTTTGAGGTTGAAATCACGTATTCTTGAAAGTTATGCCTAAGAGGGGAGTGGTTAGACTTGGTAAGAGGGACAAGCTATCACTGAGGTATATCGGGCCCTTCAAGATGCTTAAGAGTTGGTACAGTTGCTTACTGGAATTTGCACCAAATCTATCAGGTGTTCATGTAGTGTTCCATGTCTTTATACTTTGAAAACACACCCCAATCTATCAGGTGAGTTGGTTGTTGATACAGATGGGACCTTTGATGAGGGACTAGTGTATATCATGTATGGTTATTGCGTAGCAATACTGTTCAGTTGGGAAGGTGTTGTGGCATCACCGGGGTATTGAAGAGGCAACATATGAGCACAAGGACTCTATGCGAGCTACCTATCCATTATTACTTGAGGATGGAGGTACATTTCTCATAGTCATAGCATAGTATACGACTTGTTGCATATTCATTGTTTATATGTGCAAGTGTGTGTCAATTTTGGGGATGAAATTCCGTTAGGGAGGGAATGTAAAATCCAAAAAAATTAAAATATTAATAAAAAGGGTAAAATGATAAATTATCTTTAAAGTATGGATTGAAAACCTATTTTTTTTATTGAATTTGGATGAAGAAATGGACCTCACTGCTAGATTCATGTCGCAAAATTAGGCTAGCTAATCAATTTTCATCAAATTATGAGACAACCAAATTTTTTAGTTTTACAATGCCAACGGGTATCGCGCGATTAAAATTCTACGATCAGATTTTAATCATGGAACCCACAATATAATTTAAATTAAATCTTATAAAATTATGTTAAGCATGAAATGTGGTGAAATGTAATTTGTTGGGATAAAATTTGACCAATAAGAAAGTGACACATGACTCAATAGAAGCCGAGTATAAATAGAAATTCAAAATGGAAGACTTTAGTCTTCCAAGCCTTGTTTCCACATATTTCAACCGATAAAGAAAGAGAGACAGAGACAGAGAGGAAAATTTCTCCATCTTATTCTTCACTTCTTCCTTCAATCTACAACGATCCGTCTGATGGATCAAGTTAGGGCAAGAATTAAAATTGCTCACAAGAATGGGGGCTATAAGCCAGTACCAACCAAGTCAGTTTTTGACAAATTACGAAGGTTGGAGTTTTTGCTAGAGATTCAACGAAGCATCATTTGACATCGTGAGGAGCCGATCTACCTCGTGCGCAAGCTACAAGAGATAGAGTTCCATCCTATCTAGGTTTACTTTCAACGTAGGGTTATTATATGAAATGGGTAGGGTTATAGAGATGTAATCTCACATGTTAGCTCACAATTTGGGTATTTAGAGTGTTCATAATGAGTATACGAGCATGTTAAAACCCGTTTCAAGCTTGATTTGGATTTGGTTATGAAAATGTGAACCTACCGGTAGGAGAGGCACAACCTACCACTAGTAAGATGATTGGGTTTGACGAAATGGATTATTTTTGTAACGCCCTTAAAACTGAGGGTCCTTTAGCAACCCGTTATTCACCCATCAACCCGTGTACGTACCTATGAATGTCGTATAACCCGACACCACGTCATAACATCCCCTTCCCCGGGATCACAAACAACACAAAGTTTAGGCTGAGTCTCCCTTTTACCAGGCACTCCCAAACGCATAACCTGTATACATTTCAATCACTTGACCACTCCAAGGTCTAATATACATCAATTTTTCCTTAATATTACTCCATTTACTTCCTTGTAACAAAAGCACTCAAGACCCAAAGGCTTGGCAAAGTTATTTTAAATTTTTGAAAATTTTAGAGGAGCTACTGGTAGCTCGTGTATGTGCTTCCGATAGCTGAGCCTTCTGCCAACAAGCTCCCAGTGCAAATTTCTGAAGGAGCTACTGATAGCTTATATACGTGCTACCGGTAACTGAGTCCTCTAGAATTGTGCTACCGGTAGCTCAAGACTTGCTACCGTTAGATAAGTCTAGTTTTCCCCCAATTCCATCCATTTTCAATTTCAACTCACCCAATCTCATACAACATTCACCCAAACTAATTTAACAGCAAAGTTTACACAAAATATAGTTTATATGAGTTCGTTTTACAATCCTTTATACAACGTTACAAATCCAAAACTAATTACAAGATTTTTTTACAAAAATATAAATTAAAGTCATAACTCGACTTTGTAAGTCGGTCCACTATCAACCATACTGCGTCATGTCTATGCGAACTTCGTGGTAAGTGGGTCACAAAATCCATTGTGACGTGCTTCTACTTCCACTCAGCCACTTACAAAGGCTGGAGCAACCCTGATGGTCTCTAGTGCTCAACCTTGACTTGTTGACACGTGAGACATCTACTAACAAACTCCACAATGTGTCTCTTCATCCCGCTCTAATAATACTGGCGACAAAGATTATGGTACATCTTCGTGCCCCCTAGATGCACAGCAAAAGAGGAGCAATGAAACTCTCTAAGGGTCTTCTCTCTCAAATCCATAGACTGGAAAACCATAACCCTTCCCCTGAACTGAAGATGACCATCTGCATGAATGCCCCAGCCTTCATCACCTGTACCTAACCATACCCTATCCCTGATGGATAATATCTCTGTGTCCTGCCCTGGGACTCGATCACCCAACTCAATTGGGAAGGTGTAGCCACCAAACTCTCCAAAGTGCCCTGAGTCTAACCCCTATAATATAGCCTGAACTGCACCATAGTCACGAGCATCTACCACCCCCGGGAGGCCACACTAGCCAAGAATCCCTGTGATTTTCAATTGAGTGCATCTGTCACCACGTTTGCCATACCGGGATGGTAATGCAAAGTGAAGTCATAATTCTCTAGGTACTCCATCTACCTGTGATGCCTCATACTAAGGTCTCGGTATATGAAGATGTACTTCAACTTTTATGGTTTGAAAGTAACTCAAACTGCTCTCCATATAGATAGTGGTGTCATGCCTTCAAAGCAAAGACAACTGCCACCAACTCCATGTCATGCGTCGAGTAGTTCTGCTCATGGCTCTTCAACTGTCAAGAACCATAAGCTATCACCCTCCTAGACTGCATCAAAACACACCTAAGTTCGTCTTTAGAGGCATCACAATACACTATGTACCTTTGTCCCCTTTCTGGAACTATCAAAAGCGGAGCTGAAGTAAGCCTCTTCTTCAACTCTTGGAATGCCTTTCGCATGAGTCATCCCACTAAAACTTGACCTCCTTCCTCGTTAATCTAGTCGTAGGTGGCACTAATCAGGAGAAGTCCTCAATGAACCTCCTGCAATGCCCTGCCAATCCCAAGAAATTGCATATCTTGATGACTGACTTCGGCCTCTCCCAACTCATAACTACCTCAACTTTCTCCGGGTACACGGATACAACCGATGCCAACACCATGTTTCTCAAGAATTTTACCTCCTTCAGTCAAAATTCATACTTGCTAAACTTGGCGTACAACCAGTGGTCTTTCAAGGTCTGGAGAACTAACCCACAAGTGGCCCTCGTACTCCTCCTCAAACTTGGAGTAGATTAGGATGTCATCAACAAAGATCATAACAAACTGATCTAGGTAGGGTTGGAACACCATATGCATAAGGTCCATGAATGTCACCGGGGCATTCATCAATCCAAAGGGCATCACAATGAACTCGAAATGTCCATACCACATCCTAAACGCTATCTTAGGGATATCTGCCTCCCTGATTCTCAACTAATGGTATCCCATGTATAGATCTATCTTGGAGTAAACTTGTTCCTCCCTCAGTTAATCAAACAAGTCATCAATTCTTGGCAGTGGGTAACTATTCTTGTTAGTAACCCGATTCAACTATTAGTAGTCTATACACAGTCGAAGGGTCTTGTCCTTCTTCTTAGCAAATAGCACCACAGTACCCCAAGGTGAGGTACTTGGTCTAAGAAAACCCTTGACCAACAATTCTTACAACAAGACCTTGAATTCATGGAACTTTGTAGGTGTCACTCTATTCGAAGTCATAGAAATAGGGGATGTACTAGGTTATAACGCAATGGTGAAGTCTACATCCCGATGTAGAGGTAATCTCAATAAATCTTCCAGAAAAACATCCGCATACTCACAAACCACCCAAGGTAGACCTAACTCCTGTCTCACATCTTTCTCTATGGTAAAGCTTGCTAGCCAACCCATCAACTACCCATGTCAGTGGGAATCATATACTACTTAGAGCAAAAATATTATAATTTTCCTCTTGTAACTTAAAACAAACACCCTCTGGTATATATGCAGTGACTCTTTTTTTATCACAATCGACAATGAATCAGTGTGCAGTTAAACAATCCATCCCAAAGATGACGTTGAACTCTGACATGTCTATAAACCTAAGGTCCACGGTGAGTAGAGTTCCCGAGATCTCTAGGCCAAAATCCTGACATATCTAATAAATGCATACCCTAGCTCTTAGGTGAGAACTCACATATAGTGGCTCTTCCAAGATCTGAACCTCTAAGCCCAAACCCTATACACATGATGTAGAAATAAATGAATGCGATGCACCAAAGTCAAACCATAGGCGAGAGAGTAAAAATGTGCCCTGTATAATTGACTGATCCACTGGCTCAGTCTGAGTAGTGATGGAGTAGACTCGTCCTTGGGTCCCTGAAGCCCTGGCCCGTAAGCCTTGTCCTCAACCTCAGCCCATCTGACCTGATTAATGAGTCCCCGCTCGTGAAGTGGTAGGGGCCTATGTAGCGCCCTGGAACTGAAACTGGCTTCCCTGGCCCATAGTAGGATAGGTGATTAGTACTTAAATGTAGCATATTATTATGCCTTTTTAGGATTAATTGTACTTTTATAGAGTTCAAGTAAGGATATTTCAGGTTCTAAAGTGAACAAAGGGCTCGAGGGCAACAAAAGTCGCGCTTGCATGTCGCACCAACATATTAGGGAATGAAATTGGAGAGGCTTCGAACAAAGCAAGAACGTTCGAACGCCAACTCACGTTCGAATGTCCATTTGAACAGCCTGTTGAGACAGTGTGTTGCAGTCAAGCACCAGAACCCTGAGGTACTTGAGTACCACGTTTGAACATCAGACAACGTCCACTTGAGTTGGTTGAAGGCCAGACTGATGAAACATGGCATGTTGCATGTGACACCCCAAAATTCAGGGGTCCGTTGATTACCCATCAACCCGCAGAATACCCGTGGATACCGAATAACTTGATATCTCAATGTTGTGCCCCATTTACCGGGGTCCATCATTTATTAAAAATTTGGGCAGAGTCTTCTTTGTAAGGGGAACTCTACTCAAACATAATATGTGCATTATATAATAACAAGACTCATCCGAGGTCCAATATTCAACAATGACCACACCGAGTCCATTTATAAGTAAACATTAGCCACACCGGGTCCAATTATCCATATTCATACAAACATACNCATAACCACACAGGGTCCATTTTATACATAAAACTTGACCACACCGGGTCCAATCATCATATTTATATCAAAATATGCAAGGTTATATTAAAACAGTCCATATATACTCTATTACAATTCCTTTACACATTACATGCCAAAATTTAATTACAAGTCTAATTTTACAAAAGAAATGGATTGGAAGCCACAAGTCGACTTTTTTTCCTCCTTAAGTGACNATATGCAAGGTTATATTAAAACAGTCCATATATACTCTATTACAATTCCTTTACACATTACATGCCAAAATTTAATTACAAATCTACTTTTACAAAAAAAAATGGATTGGAAGCCACAAGTCGACTTTTCTTCAACCATGTGACCCGGATTGTGAGCCGTCCATTGGTGCATGACCCACACCTGAAATGTTTCCCGTATAGGGTGAGCCAACGCCCAGTAGAGTATATCCTCCAAGGGCTACTCCCCACCTAAATGCACATGCAATGTTCATAATGCAACATTTCACAACAAGTATTCCCTCCAACAATAACATATAATACAATGTTGGAAAATCATGATGCCATGCCAAGTAATGAGATGAAACTCACCCATGCATGCTATCCCGAGCCCACACCGACTCCCACAACACAATGCGACACTTACGTGTAAAACAAACGTCTTTGATGAAACACATCCAAAGATCATTTTGAAATCAACCATATGTCATAAAACCATTTCATTCTTGGATGTTTCCCATCGAATGAATAATTTATATATCAAAATCATATGTCTTTATTGGGTATCGGATTCATGAACCGCACCTTCGGCACCGTACGCCGTTACACTTTTCTAGAATTTCACCGCCGGTAAGTGTATGAACCAAGTGGCCAGGTTTTCACCCGAGGGAGTGTCTAGCCCTACTAGCTATACCCGACACAAGTTTTCTTATGCATGTAACCGTGCCACCCAATAGGACATTCAGTCCCACTTTTCTAAGCCCACCCTTCAATCACCAAGAATGATGCTTGAATAAACTATGCCCAACTCATACACACACACACACACCCATACTCATTCCTAAGCCCATGAATGGGATGCCTCTATGCACTACACTACAATATTCAATATGTTATGAATGACATATGAACAATCTCAACATATCCATGGTAAGTTATGTTCTAAACATATAGATACCAAATTTGTCACAATGTCAATATAACACACGCATGCATATACATTGACACTTTTTCATAAAACAATTCCAAGCATGTTATCACTATCTTTATGTTAATAACACACTTAGTCACAAAGGCAAATTATAACACACAACAGCCCATGTACTAGCCCGCATAACAACCCACAAAACAGCCCCTAATCGGTGCACAAAATAGTCCGTAAAGTGGCCTAAAATAGTCCGTAAAATGGCCCTAAAACAGTCCATGAAATGGTCTTAAAAATAGTCCATGAAGGGCCTAAAAATTGCCCATGAAATGGCCCTAAAAACAGTCCATGAATGTCCTAAAAAATGTCCATGAAATGGCCATAAAAATAGTCCATGAATGGCCTAAAAACAGTCACAATTTCAATCCATACTAGGCCATAAAAACAGCCCTTAATAGGCCATAAAAACAGTCCGTAAATAGCCCCATAACTGTCTCAAAAATAGCCCACATATAAACCAATTTCACCCATTAAAACATGTCCAAAAACAGTCCATTGGGGCAGCCCATAAACAGCCATAAGACATCCATATTGGACAGCCCATAAACAGTCATAAGACATCCATATTTCAGCCACAAAATAACCACATAACAGTAATATTTCAGCTACCAAAAACAGCCCCTTAAGGTAGGAGTAAAACCAAAGTAGGAAGAACCCTACCTCAATAGAAGTGTAGAATGAATACTAGAACCTCCAAGAACACCCCCAAAGCTCAAGATTTTGATTTCTCCAAAATCTTGCCTTTTGATCTTCAGTGAAAATCTTTGTTCTTGGTACCCACGCGTAGCTCTTGTCGCGTAGATCAACTTTGATTCTTGGCTTGAGCAATTCCGACCGACGGATCTTCTTAAATCGTAGAGACAAAATTTGATGTTTCCCTTTTTTTTCTCTCTTTCTCTCCAACGTCTAAAACCAGCTGAATATCAGAGATATTTCTGCTGAAATATCTGATATTTAGCCCTATTTATAATTTCCAAGGCCTGGCCTGAGTCACGCCACATGTCCCCATTTGTCCGGGTCCATTTTCATCCCAAAATGATTAAATTTCATACCGATTTAAGCTCAAAATATTTTATATGAACTTTATTTAAAATATTTTTTAAATTTCAAAATTTGTATAAAAATTTCATTTTTGTGGGTCACCGGACGCCCGTCGCCTCAAAAAACGTGAAAAACTCGACTATCTCGGAATTTGACGAAAATTAACAGAGCAGTTAGATTTCGTGACGTGAATCCAACAGTGAGGTCTGTTGGCCCATCCGAGCTCTATAAAAATTTGTATTTTAAATATGCATTAGGATGGCAAATTACCATTTTGCCCTTTTTCAGTAAAAAATACAAATTTTTCCCGGGTTTCATATTCTTCCCCCTTAAAAGAATTTTGTCCTCGAAATTCACATACACATACACATACAATCACATGCATATGTAATAGTCAAATAATGCTAAATGACCATAACAATGTACCTCCATCCTCGAACAAGAAAAGGATAATTGGTACGGATAGTGTCCTCGCGCTCTCATGTCACCTCCACTCCTCGGTGCTGCCACAGCACTATCACTAGTCGCACGGTCTTGCCTTGCAAAACCTGTTCCCAGCTATCCATGATGCGCACCGGTCCCTTCTCGAAGGTCTCATCCACATCAATAGTCAACTCACCCCAATCCACCACATGTGTCGGATCTGGAGTATACTTCCGGAGTATAGAGACATGGAATACCGCATGAACACTTGATAAATTTGGCGGTAATGCCAACCGGTAAGCCACTACACCCACCTTCTAGAGTACCTCAAAGGGCCTGATACACCTTGGCGACAGCTTTCCCCGCTTACCAAACCTGACCACTCCTCTCTTAGGCATTACCTTCAAGAAGACATGATCTCCCACCTCAAACTCTAGAGGTCGTCGCCGTCTATCAGCATAGCTCTTCTGCCGGCTCTAAGCCATAAGAAGACACTTCCAAATCAATTCCACCTTCTCTGAGGTGTCTCTAACCAATTTCGGACCCGTAGAAGACCTCTCTCCTATCTCCGTCCAACATACCGGAGAACAACATGGCCTCCCATATAGCGCCTCATAGGGTATTATCTGTATACTCGCCTGATAACTATTGTTATAGGTGAACTCCACCAAGGGCAAGTGATCTTCCCAATGACCCTTGAGATCCAGGACGCATGCATGTAGCATGTCCTCTAATGCCTGGATAGTCCTTTCTTACTGACCGTCTATCTGGGGATGAAAAGCAATGTTCATCATCAGCTGTGTCCCCATGGCCTGCTGAAAACTCTCCCAAAAATGAGTTGTAAACCTGGGATCCCGATCTAATACTATAGAGATGGGTACCCCATGCAACCAGACAATCTCTCGTATATACAACCTGCAGAATTCCTCCAGTGTGAAGGTCATCTGCACAGCCAAAAAGTGTGCCGACTTAGTAAGCCAGTCCACTATCACCCACACCGCATCATGACCCTGTGATGTCCGTGGCAAATGAATCACAAAATCCATCGTGACATGTTCTCACTTCCACTCAGCTACCTCCAAAGGCTGGAGTAATCTCACTGGTCTCTGGTGTTCAGCCTTAACCTGCTAACACGTGAGACATCGACTGACAAAGTCGCCAACCTGCCTCTTCATTCCACTCCAGTAATACTGGCGACAAAGATTATGATACATCTTCGTGCCCCTTGGATGAACCGCAAAACGGGAGCGCAATGAAACTCCCTAAGGATCTTCTCTCTCATATTTGCCAACTGAGGAACCACAACCCTTCCTCAATACCGAAGACTATCATCCGAGTGAATAGCCCAACCCTTGTCACCTGTACCTGCCTGTTCACGGTCCCAGATGGACAATAGCTCCGTGTCCCGACTCTAGGACTTAATCACCCTGCTCAGTAGAGACGGCGTAGCCACCAAACTCCCCAAATTACCCTGAGCCTAACCCATATAACATAGCCTAAACTGTCCTACAGTCTCGAGCATCTGTCACTCCCGGGAAGCTACACTAGCCAAAACTCCCCGTGACCTTCGGCTAAGTGCATCAGCCACCATGTTTGACTTACCAGAATGGTAATGCAAAGTGAAGTCATAATCCTCTAAATACTCCATCCACCGGCGTTGCCTCATGTTGAGGTCCCGCTGTGTGAAAATATACTTCAGAATTTTGTGGTCCGAAAACACTTCAAACTGCTCACCATACAGGTAGTGACACCAAGCCTTCAAGGTAAAGACAATGGCCACCAACACCATTTCATGTGTAGGGTAATTCTGCTCATGATTCTTTAGCTACCGAGAACCATAAGCTACTACCCTCCCAGACTGCATCAAAACATATCCCAACCTATCCTTCGAGGCATCACAATAGACCATGTACCTCTGTCCCCATTTTGGAACTATCAGAATAGGAGCCGAAGTAAGCCTCCTCTTCAACTCCTGGAATGCATTCTCACAAGAATCATTCCACACAAACTTGACCTCTTTCCGGGTCAACTTCGTCATAAGCGCAGCCAATCGGGAGAAATCCTTAATAAACCGCCGATAGTACACCGCCAATCCCAAGAAACTACGTATCTCAAAGACTAACTTCGATCTCTCCCAATTCATAACTGCCTCAACCTTCTCCGGGTCCACAGATACACCCGAAGCCGACACTACATGCCCCAAAAATTTCACCTCAGTAAGCCAGAATTCACACTTGCTGAACATGGCGTACAACTGATAATCTCTCAATGTCTGGAGAACAATTCTCAAATGACCCTCATGCTCCTCCTCAGACTTGGAGTAGATCAAGATGTCATCAACGAAGACCACGACAAACTGATCTAAATAGGGTTGGAATATCCTATGCATGAGATCCATGAATGCTGTTGGAGCATTCATCAACCCAAATGGCATCACTGTGAACTCGAAATGCCCATACTGCATTCTGAACGCCGTCTTAGGGATTTCTACCTCCTTAACCCTCAACTGATGGTAACCGGTACGGAGATCTATCTTTGAGTAGACCCACGTCCCTCTCAGCTGATCAAATAAGTCATCAATCCTCGGCAAAGGGTACCTATTCTTGATAGTAACTCTATTCAACTGTAGATAGTCTATGCACAATCGAAGGGTTTTATCCTTCTTCTTGGCAAACAATACCGGAGCGCCCCAAGGTGAAGTGCTCGATCTAATGAAGCCCTTGTCCAATAAATCTTGCAACTGGATTTTGAGTTCTTGCAACTCAGCTGGTGCTATCCTGTGTGGAGTCATAGAGATAGGCGATGTACCGAGATACAACTCAATGGTGAAGTCTACATCCCTATGTGGAAGAAATCCCGGTAACTCATCCAGAAAAACATCCTCATACTCACATACAACCCGAGGAAGGCCCAACTCCTATCTCGCCTCGTCCTCCAGGGTAAGGCTTGTAAGCCAACCCATCAACTGTCCGTGCCATCTAGAGTCGTACACGGCCTGAGGTAAAGCATCACGCTTTTCCCCCTGGAACTTGAAACAAATACCCTCCGACGTATAAGCAGTGACCCACTTTTGATCACAATCAATGACTACCCAATCTGCCGCCAACCAATCCATACCAAGGATCACATCAAACGCCGGCATGTCCATGACTCTAAGGTCCACGGTGAGTAGAATCCCCAAGATCTCTAACTCACAACCCCGACATATCTAATCAATTCTCATACTAGCTCCTAGGGGAGAACTCATATGCAATGGCTCTTCCAAGGTCTCAATCTCTAAGCCCAAGTCTTTCACACAAGATGCAGCAATAAATGAATGCGATGCACCATAATCAAATAATACCCTTGTCCATAAGCGAGAGAGTAGAAATGAACCCTGTATCACCGACGGATCTGCCAGCTCAGTCTAAGGTATCATGGCATAGACACGCCCCTGGGTCCCCGAAATACCGGCTTGTAAGCCCTACCCTCGGCCTCTACCCATGTCCTAGCCCATCTGGCCAAATTACAGAATCCCCGCACATGAAGTAGTTTGGGCCTAAGTAGAATTTTGGAACTGGTACTGATTCCCCTGGCCCATGGTAGGGTAATGATGAGTATAATGTGTCTGTGGCTGCCCCACCGAAGTCTAGGATTGAGATGACCCATAACTTTGGGATCCTTGCCTCTAAGGACAATCCTGCTTCATGTGACCCGGTTGGTGGCAATGATATCAAGTCCTCTGGCCTGCCTGGTAAAAAGGCCTTTGATTTTTCCCACCTTGAGAGGATTGACCTTGGCCTTGGCCTTGATAGCTACGACCCTATCCCTAAAACCCTTATGGAGTAGAAGTCCTCTGCTTCTTCCTCGAACTAGAAGAAGAGGATTGGCCCTCCTTCTTCTTATCTTTTGCACCAGACTCCCAGATGCTCCTTGCGTCATCCACCTCTCTCTCAATGGTCATAGCAGTCTCGACCATCGAGTCTAAGTCTTGTAGAAGAAGACCCACAATTTTACCCCGGATGGACAACTTAAGACCATCCTCAAACTTCCTCACTTTAGCCATATCTGTGGCCACGTAGTCATCGACGAAATGGGCTAACTCTGTGAACTTAGCCACGTACTCCATCACCGTCATCGTCCCTTGTATCAAGTCTAAGAACTCCTGAGCCTTTGCATATCGAGCAGCCGTTGGAAATTACTTGCCCATAAAAAGCTCCTTGAATTCTGCCTATGTCATTACCTCCAAGTTCTTAGATTCCTTGACCCAATCCCACCACACTTGGGATTCTCCCTCTAGCTGAAAAGTAGCTAGCGTTATCTTCGTGTCATCGGAGGTAATCTCCATAGCCCTCAAGATCTTATCCACTTGTCGGAACCAATGGTCAGCCACCATAGGATCCGCCCCTCCCAGAAAGATCGGAGGATTGTGTACCTTGAACTTCTGGAGGTGCCTTGAACCTCCTTGACTCCCACTTGCACCTATCTATGCAATCGTAGCGGCCGTAGCACTAGCTTGTGCAATGGTAGCCGCCGCCGCACCAATAGCCTCCATGAAGGCTTGTTAGTCAAAGGCCAGTGGTGGTGGTTGGTTGTTCTGTCCACCCTGACGTCCCCTTCCTCTAGTTGCCATCTACACACACATAAGATATCAATAAATCAATTAGTTAATATCCTAAGTTAGGGATTAACTATTTAGTACACATTTACTCATTGAACTATACCGTCCATTCCTTTTTTTCCAAACTCCCAAGGTTATGTTTTCTAACCCCAGTGTATTCCCTTTCCTATACATTTCTATCATGCATATAATTCATATAACAACACATAGCATGTAGCAAGTATAGCACATAACATGAAAATCATATGGAATGCAATGGTCTATACCCGTGCCCATCGGGCCCTAGGTTATTCCTATGCCTATGCTCTGATACCAAGCTATGACACCCCAAAATCCAGGGGTCCATTGATTACTCATCAACCCACAGAATGCCCATGAATATCGAGTAACTCGATATCTCAACGTTGTGCCCCATTTACCGGGGTTCATCCTTTATTAAAAATTTGGGCAGAGTCTCCTTTGTAAGGGAAACTCTACTCAAAATACAACCTGTGCATTATATAATAACAAGACCCATCCGAGGTCCAATATTCAACAATAACCACACCGGGTCCATTTATAAGTAAACATTAGCCACACCGGGTCCNCCAAAACTTATGCTTTGTTCATACACACTAATACATCAAAAAAATACACGCATACAGTAATATTGCAAAGAAACACTCATACACCAAAGTANACAGTCCATATATACTCTATTACAATTCCTTTACACATTACATGCCAAAATTTAATTACAAGTCTAATTTTACAAAAGAAATGGATTGGAAGCCACAAGTCGGCTTTTCTTCCTCCTTAAGTGACCGAGTGAGTGCCTTCCCTCAGCGTATGACCCGTACCTGAAATGTTTCCCGTATAGGGTGAGCCAATGCCCAGTAGAGTATATCTTACAAGTGCTACTCCCCACCTAAGTGCACATGCAATGTTCACATTTGACAGTTCATATTCACATCAACTTTTCAAGTAAGAATATATAACTCTATATTGGAATTCACCATGTTATGCAATGAAATGAGATGGAACTCACTCATGCAACTTTAACTCGAGTCCTCACCGACTCCCACGACACAATGCAACGCATATGTGTAAAACAACGTCTTTGACGAAACACATCCAAAGATTANGCCCACACCGACTCCCACAACACAATGCGACACTTACGTGTAAAACAAACGTCTTTGATGAAACACATCCAAAGATCATTTTGAAATCAACCATATGTCATAAAACTAATTCATTCTTGGATGTTTCCCATCAAATGAATAATTTATATATCAAAATCATGTGCCTTTATTGGGTATCGAATTCAGGAATCGCACCTCCAGCTCTGTACACCGTTACACTTTTCTGAAATTTCACCGTCGGTAAATGTATGAACCAAGTGGCTGGGTTTTTCACCCAATGGAGTGTCTAGCCCTACTAGCTATACCCGACACAAGTTTTCTTATGCATGTAACCGTGCCACCCAGTAGGAAATTCAATCCCACTTTTCTGAGCCCACCCTTCAATCACCAAGAATGATGCTTGAAAGAATCATGCCCAACTCACACACACACACACCCATACTCTTGCCTAAGCCCATGAATGGGATGCCTCTATGCACTACGCTACAATGTTCAATATGTTATGAATGGCATATGAATAATCTCAACATATCCATGGTAAGTTATGTTCTAAACATATAGATACCAAATTTGTCATAATGTCAATATAACACACGCATGCATATACATTGACACTTTTTCACAAAACAATTACAAACATGTTATCACTATCTTTATGTCAATAACATACTTAAGCACAAAGGAAAATTATAACACACAATAGCCCATGTACTAGCCCACATAACAACCCACAAAAAAGCCCCTAATCGGAGCACAAAACAGTCCGTAAAGTGGTCTAAAACAATCCATAAAATGGCCCTAAAATAGTCCATGAAATGGTCTTAAAAACAGTCCATGAATGGCCTAAAAATTACCCATGGAATGGCCCTAAAAATAGTCCATGAATGTCCTAAAAATAGTCCATGAATGGCCCTAAAAATAGTCCATGAATGGCCTAAAAACAGTCACAACTTCAGTCCATATTAAGCCATAAAAACAGCCCTTAACAAGCCATAAAAATAGTTCGTAAACAGCACCACAACTGTCCCAAAAACAGCCCACATATAAACCAATTTCACCCATTAAAACATGTCCAAAAACAGTCCATTTGGACAGCCCATAAACAGCCATAAGACATCCATATTTTAGCCACAAAACAACCACACAAAAGTCATATTTTAGCCACCAGAAATAGCCCCTTAAGGTAGGAGTAAAACCAAAGTAGGAAGAACCCTACCTCAATAGAAGTGTAGAATGAATACTAGAACCTCCAAGAACACCCCCAAAGCTCAAGATTTTGATTTCTCCAAAATCTCGCCTTTTGATCTTTGGTGAAAATCTTCATTCTTCATACCCATGCGTAGCTCTTGTCACGTAGATCAATTTTGATTCTTGGTTTAAGTGATTCCGACCGACGGATCTTTTTGAATCGTAGAGACAAAATTGGATTTTTCCTTTTTTTTCTCTCTTTCTCTCCAACGACTGAAACCAGCTGAATATCAGAGATATTTCTGTTGAAAATATCTGATATTTTGCCCTATTTATAATTTTCAAGGCTTGGGCCGAGTCGCGCCACGTGTCCCCCTTTGTCCGGGTTCGTTTTTGCCCCGAAACGATTAAATTTCATACCGGTTTAAGCTCAAAATATTTTATATGAACTTTATTTAAAATATTTTCCAAATTTTAAAATTTTTATAACAATTTTATTTTTGGGGGTCACCGGATGTCTGTTGCCTCGAAAAACGTGAAAAATTTGACTATCTCAGAATTTGACGAAAGTTGACAAGGCAACTAAATTTTGCGATGCAAATCCAATGGTGAGGTTCGTTGTCCCAACCTAGCTCTATAAAAATATGTATTTTAAATACGTATTAGGATGACAAATTATCATTTTACCCTTTTTCAGAAAAAAAATTAAATTTTTTCCCGGGTTTAACATTGCAGTAAACTAGGAAGAAAGTACACTTGAGTATCACGTTCGAACGCCATTCAACGTTCGAACGTCGCTTGGAATCATTTGAAGAACAAACTTCTGCATAGATTGTGGAAATGAACTTTGACAGAAGACCACTTGAGTGGAAAAGGTCAAGCCCCATCTGGCGTTCAAACGCTTATAAAGCAAGACCAAAAGAAATGTTCGAATGACAGACAATGTTCGAACGTCCCTAAAGCAAAACAACAGACAACTTTTGAAAGTCGATTCACATTTGAATGTTCTCCACAGACTGCCTGCAGAGTAGTTGGTTTTCATGGGCGACAAACACTATTCACTTATCCTTTCTTATCTCCTATCTCCCCCCTTCCCTTCCTTGCCTATAAATACTCCCATGTTGTGAGCTTAGAGGGCATCCTATTTTCGTGTAAAATAGAGAGCTTATCTTTTTAGTAATTTTTCTTCTCTTGTAAATTAGAAATCTAGTTTGTATACATTGCTTGTTTCATTTTAGTATCAACCATGATGGAGGCGTAGACTCCCCTTGTAGTTCAAGTCTGTTATTTATTTTTGTTAAGTCTTTACATTTAAGTTGTGACAACCATGATGGAGGCTTAGACTCCCCTTGTAGTTGTACTTGTTTTTATTTATAAGTATCAAGAAAGATAGCTCATCTTTTCTTCTACTTTTATTGTTCATGTATTTCACTTCCATTGATTAAGTGTCCTTCTTTCTTAGAAGAGTGAAACTCTTCCACTTTTTTAGAGTTTTACCAAAGCCGTGAAGGGTGGAAAGTGATTCACTTATTCTTCATTGAAGATAAGCTCTTTGTTTAGTTTGCTTCACTTAGTAGCTCCTCTACTTGGACAGATGTGTATCACTCACTTTTCTAGCTTTGCCAAGGCCATGAAGAGTGAGTAGTTCCTCATTCACTCTTTAGTAAGAGGTGATGAATATGTAAAGATTATCCGAAAGTTATGTTTGTGCAACTCCTTTATGCTTCAATGCTTTCTATTCCATTTGCTATTTGGATGATTGAATGCATCTAGCAAAGTTGAGGTACTTTGTATAACCAAGGGCTCCTTCTATGATACGGATGACTCCTGCATAGAAAGACTTGTTGGTTCAAGGCAAGCACCCCGACTAGCTCTTCATGGCAACCTTTCAATCTCCACTATTATTGCGCTTTATTCAAAGGATGGACCATTAATGCCCTAGTTGGATGCCTTGTAGAAACGCTTATTGGTTTGTAGACGGGTTAAGTCTCAGCACAAAAAATTCTTGTAAACTTCTAGAAAGGAATCGGAATCATGTGCTTAATTCTCATAGTCCATATTTATCTTCCGATTAACTTGTTGTTGACATGAGAGTTAATTGAGTTATAAAGTACAAACATAATAAACCGGATAATCAATTATATGTCCTGATCCTTGAACTAAAGGGTGGCTGTTACATTTTTGAGAATCTTATATTTTGTTTAGAAAAATCTTAAAAAGAATCTTCTATTCCCGTTACTTGGTCTCTATTATTGCTTACTTCAAAACACCAATCATAGTTCCCTGTGGATTCGACTCCGAACTTAACCAGATTATTACTACAACTTGACCGCCTACACTTAGGTGTACACATTTCGAATCAAGTCAATAGAAAGGAATGAAGAATATATGTGGATGTCCCACCGATGATTGGGACTGAGATGCCCCCATAGCTTTGGGATCCTAGCTTCTGAGGACAATTTTGTTTCATATGGCACAACTGGTAACAATTGAAGCAAGTCCTCTGGCCCGCCTGGTAGGTGATCCTAGGTTTTTTTCCACCTTGGGAGGATTGACCTTGACCTTGGCCTTGGTAACTGCAAACTTGTCCTAGATACCCTTGTGGGGTAAAAGTCTTCTACTTCTTCCCAAACTAGAAGAAGAGGATTGGCCATCCTTCTTCTTATCCTTAGCACCCGCCTCTCGGATGTTCCTTTCATTTTCCACCTCTCTCTCAATGGTCATGGCCATATCAACCATTAAGTCCAAATCTTGTAGGTGGTGGCCCACAATCTTCTTTCAGATGGACAACTTCAAACCATCCTCGAGCCTCCTCACTTTGGCCAAGTTTGTGGCCACATAATCATTGGCAAAACAGGAAAACTCGGTGAATTTAGTCACATATTCCATCACTATCATAGTTCCTTGTTTCAAATCCAAGAATTCTTGGGCTTTTGCTTTCCGAACAGCCGACAGAAAGTACTTGCCCATTAAGAGCTCCCGTAACTCTCCCTATAGCCTTCACGAAGGCTTATTGGTCAAAGGCCAATACTGGTTTATTGTTGTTTCGTCCATCTCCTCGATCGTTTCTGTGTCCTCTTCCTCTATTAGCCATCTACACACATGTCAAATGGAAATATAGCACTAACTTAGTATCTCAAGGTAGGGATCAAAGTCGAAATATTTAGATTTCTCTCCTTGTCTCACTAGTAAAGCGTGTGTCACCCACTAATAGACATCTATACCATGAACCATTTTGTTCCTTCTCTTTTCGAGCCCCAAGCTTATGTTCTCTAATCCTAGTGTCTCTTTTCCATATACATTTAATCATGCATATTATTCACATAACACATAACACATAACACATAACATATAACATGTAGTATTTAGAGCATATAACATGTAATGCACAATAGTTACAATGGTCTAGGCTCATGCCCCAAAAAAGCCCTAGGTAATTCGTGAACCTAGACTCTGATACCAAGTTATGGTGTCCCTAAAACAAGCGATCCTTTGTCAACTCATTGATCACCCATCAACCCACGGAAGTTGTAACACCCCAAAACACACCCTAGACAGGATTACATTCTAAAACCATTCATATCATGAGAGTACTAATATAATCCCTTAAGAAACAAGACTTCATTTGTCATCCACAAATATTTATAACATTATCCAAAAGAATAAGCCCAAGTCATGACTATTACATCTCAAAAATTAATTAAAGAAACGCAGCGGAATAAACAAAAGAAGCTAGACTACACAATGTACCAAAAGAATGTCCTAGTCTAGTACAAAAGGAAAGGAGGTCGCTCTATGCGTCCACCTCGGGATCCACACTCCCGTCCAGTGGAGTCTCCCAAGTAGTGGGCTCCTCGACCCTTACGTCCTCCTCCTCAAGTGGGTAATCTGAAAAATGTTAGCGATAGGGGGTAAGCACGAAGCTCTGTAGAAAAATTCTCCCAAACCCATATAAGGTTTAGAAAAGCATTTAAAATGGTCAGTCTCAATTTTAACATAACATAGATACATAATTTGAAATAAAGCAGTGACATTTAAAAAAGATCTCAAGTTTATTTAAAAATATTATTTAAATGAATAAACGAGCACCACATACAAATAATAACCATTAATTGTCATAACCAATTCCCAACAATTCTTTCGGTGGGTGGCATAATTTGTGGTAACCTGCACCCCCCCCTTTAGGTCACCTTTGATTCTCAAGCATCCTCACCAGGAACCTCTTGAGAGTGGATGAGCATCCTTACATGGAACCTCTCACTAATCACTTCATTGTTTTCCAAGCATCCTTACCGGGAACCTCTTGGGAAGGGGAGAGCATCCTTACAAGGAACCTCTCACTCATGTGCATCACAAACAACCCAACCAAGCATAAAATTCTAACATTTATCTCAATTTACAAGCATCTATCCAAAGTCCCCAAAATATATCATTTAACAATTCCACAACCAACTAAGAAAATACATGAGATCACAATAACATCATTTTTCTACCCAACACAGAGCACTCAGGTTTCGAAATCCATAATAAAGAAAGCATTTAGGAAGGAAATACATCACTCTCCAAACATTAGGGTTTTAAAACTAGAAAGGAGATTTCATGGGTATTAAACCCTACTTTGTTCAAAACATGTAATCCTTGTAAAATGCCTAAGAGATGATGATTTCACAGCATATATATATATATCATTGATAGCCAAAATATACATATATAAATACCCTAACCTCAATGTAAGTGAATGAGAGAAAACCCCCACATTGAATCTTTAGTTTGTAGGAAGAACTTGACCTTTGATCTTGAATCTACCCTTAAATCTCTTGTTTTTCCCTTCCTTTCTTCCTCTCTAATGCTCTCTAGGGTTCCAAGAGGTGTGGGGTGAGAGTGGAGTGAAAGAAATGAGGGCAAATGGGATTAAAATGGGGTTTAAAACACCTCAGCCCCAAAATTCACTGTTCACGGTCTGTTTTAGTTTTCTCCAAAATTACGATTTTGCCACTGACAATTTTCAATTTGATCCATATGACTACCCTAAGATTTTTCGACGTTCCGGATTCATTTTTAATGTTATTTTAACCTAAAAACATTTATTGTTAGGATTTATCTCAAAACCAAAGTCAACGTATACCCGAAACACTAAAGTTTCTATTTTACCCATCCGAACTGGCTATTAATGAAGTTTTGCGTTGTTTACAAATAAAAGGTGATAAAGGGTGCTTCTTAAAGCCTTTTATACTTATTTGAAGCCTAAATGCACTCATTATTCTTATATTTTGATTTAGGATGCAAATGGAGACGTTAAATGCAAAACAAAGCTAATTGGACTATTTTGACATTGCTTCGTTATCTGGGCATAACTCTCTCATCCGATCGCCGATTGAGATGATTCAAGATGCTATGGAATGATACGAAAGAGCTATAAAACTTTCATGTTTTGAGTTTTGAGATATATTAACTGAATAATGGTCTAAATCGGGCTTGAAGTTGCTGCCAATGCACTGTTTAAGCTAATTGGGCTGTTTTGACATCACTTCTTTATCTGGGCATAACACTCTCATTCGAGCTTCGATTGAGGTGATTCAAGATGATATGGAATGCTAAGAAAGATCTCTACAACTTTAAGGTTTTGTGTTTTGAGAGATATGGACTGCATCAAGGTCGAAATCGCGCTTGAAGTTGCAGCCAGTGCACTATTCACATCATGTTTCATCCCTTTTTCATTTCCAATCCATTCCTAAGCAAACAAAATCCATCTCAAACCTCTCCAACACATATTTATACACCAAACCTATTCAATAAAATTTCTAGGACCTAAAATTGCATATTTACACTTATTAAAACCAAATTTCAACTATTATTTCACTAACATTTTAAATCTCTACTTTTCCAATCTACCAAATTCAAACACACATCACTACACATATCCACATTTTTACCACAATTATTTACTATATATCTATATACATATATAAAAGAAAATGCGGGGTGTTACAGAAGTACCCGTGAATGCCGCATAACCCGATACCACGTCATAACATCCCCTTCACCGGGATCATAAATAACACAGAGTTTGGACAAAGTCTCCCTTTTACCAGACACTCTCATATGCATAGCCTATATACATTTCAATCACTTGACCATTCTAAGGTCCAATATACATCAATTTTTCCTTAATGTTACTCTATTTACATTCTTGGAACAAAAGGACTCAAGGTCCAAAGGCTTGGCAAAGTTATTTTAAATTTTTGAAAATTTTGGAAGAGCTACCAGTAGTTCTTGTATGTGCTACCAATAGTTAAGTCCTCTGCCAACAATCTCCCAATGCAAATTTTTGGAGGAGCTACTGGTAGCTCATGTACGTGCTACCGATAATTGAGCCCTCTGGAATTGTGCTCCCGGTAGCTCAAGACTTGTTACTGGTAGATAAGCCTAGTTTTCCCCTAATTCCATCATTTTTCAATTTCAACTCACCTAATCTCATACAACATTCACCCAAACTCATATAACATCAAATTTTACACAAAATATAGTTCATATGAGTTCGTTTTACAATCCTTTATACAACATTACATATCCAAAATCAATTACACGATTGTTTTGCAAAAATATAATCTAAAACCACAATTCGAATTTCTTCATCAATGAGGGCTCAAGTGAGAGTCATCCATAAGCGCTTGTCCCACACCTGAAATGTTGTCCCCACAAAGGGTGAGCCACGCTCAATAAGGTATCTCCTAAAGAAGTTACTCCCTACACTTGATGCATATGAAATGCTCAGATGCAGTTCAACAATTAAACAAGCATTAATCCAGGAACATACAACTTCAAGAATGAATGTTATAATAACATGCTATGTTATGAGGTGAGACTCACACATGCAACATAACATGAGCCTTCACCGGCTCCCATAACATATGCAATACCATGCGTATGAATCTGGGCATTCCAAGCCCCCACCATTGATGTTACACATCTAATAACCATTTATAAATCTCAGGTGTTTCGTAGGGTGGGTATTTATGGACTTCCACCAACAGGCACCCTATCGTCACAGCATTTATGGACTTCCACCAATGGCTCTGCATACGCCGACACACTTTATGAACTCAATACTAATGGAGTGTATATCCAAATCATCGGATCTTGTACCCGAAAGACAATCTAGCCCTTCTTGCTCCTGACCCTATTTTCAATGCAACCCGTGTGACTCAGTTGAACCTTGGCCCAACTTTTCTGAGCCCACATATCAACCTACCAAGGATGGTGTTTGACCAAAACCTACACACACCAACACCCACAGCCATGTCACATGCCCACGAATGTGATGATTCCCATGAACTTGCAGTGTAATGTACAATTACATTTCATATCATTATGTAACCAAGATTTCAATTGCGAATACAACATCATGTCCAACATGTCATGAGCACAATATGAATAACATTTTTATCTCAAAAAATATTCTCAATCATCAATTATATCATAAGCATATAATTAAAATCCATATTCCCACCAAGAATGTTATAACATCTTCAATGAAACAACCATGCTAAATCAACCTAAGCATTTTATCAAACAACCAAAAGGTAAAAAATTATGCAACGCACAATCATGCCCAATTTATCACATTTCTTATGAATTTACCAAACAAGCAAATTTCACAAACCCAATTCATGCAAGATTGGTTTAGCACTTTTCTACACACATTTCTCAAACTCTAGTTACACTAGGAGTACATCAAATAAGAGAATTCATCTCTAATCAAACTACCCATTTCATACACAACCCTAGGTTGAAAATAAACCTAGCTAGGAGAAGAACCCTATCTGTTGAAGCGTAATACATTTGGTAGAAGCTCCTAAGAACCCAAATCAAGCCTCAAACCTTGATTTTCAAAAATACCATCTTTGAGACTTAGAAAAAATCCCCAATTTTTAGTACATAGATGTAGCTCTCATTGCGTAAATCAACTTTAATTCTTGGCCTGAAGCGTTTCGACGAAAGGTTGACCCTAGATCGCAAAGAGAAGGTTGAAGAAAAACTCCACTCTCTCCCTCTCTTCTTTCTCTCTCTTCTTTCTCTCTCCTAAGATTAACTAGGTATTGGGGGAAAAATCTGATTTTTCTCCCCTATTTATAGACCCTTAAATACTTGGCCCATAATATACCACACATCCCGTCTTTTCCTGATCCGATTTTGTTCCGAATCAATTAAATTTTGTTTTATGTTATGTTCAATATATTTTATTTGAATTAAATTTAAATTATTTTTTGTATTATGAAAATAAAACCCGATCACGTTTATTTTGGTCATGAGACGCCCGATCGTATCGTAAAACGTAAAAAATCTAATTGTCTTAGAATTCAATGAAAATTGACTGGATAACTAGATTTTGTGAGACGAATCCAACAGTGAGGTCCATTTTTTTTTACTGAGTTCTAAAAAAATTCAGGTTTTTAACCCGTACTATAGAGGCTAATTACCATTTTACCCTTTTCATAAAAATTCAAATTTCCCAAAATTTTATAATTTTGGTATGCTATTTGTTTACATTTTCTAACCAGTAAGTGTTTTGATAAAATGCTTAGGGTTCAAGTGTGTTTATTTGATTTGTAATCACATATAACATACTTGGGAATGTTTGTGGAAATGGACATGTTTATTATATGCTTTATGATATGATGAGCATAATAATATGAATAGCAACTATACATTACATTTGCATATGCATGGGTAAAATTGTATTCATGGGCATCCAACTTTAATGTTGGTGTGTGCATGTTTTTAATCAAACACCATTTTTGGTGGGTTGATACGTGGACTTGGGAAAGTTAGACCTAGGTCTGGCTGAGTCGCACGAGTTTGTTGAAAAGGTGTGTTAGAGTTAGCAAGAAGGGCTAGATTCTCCCTCAGGTGCAAGACCTGAAAATTTTGGATACACACTTCCATTGATATTGAGTCCATAAAGTGTGTCGATGTACACAAAACCGTTGGTGAAAGTCCATAAATTCCATGTCGATTGGGTAACTGTTGGTGGAATTCCATAAACTACCTACGCCAAAAAGACATAGATTTTTATAATATAGTTATTGGATGTGTAACATCAATGATGGGGGCTTAGAATGCCCGGATTCATATGCATAGCATTGCATGTATTGTAGGGAGTCGGTCGGGCTCGGTGTTGCAGTGCATGCATGAGTTCTCATGTCATAGCATGGCATGAAATTGTAGCATTCATTTATGAAAAATATACATTTGAATGGATCATGGACATGATGTTTTCATGTGATATTTCATATACATGTGGGTTGGGTAGTAATCTCCATAGGAGATACCCTATTGAGTATGGCTCGCCCTTTATGAGAATATATTTTAGGTGTTAGACAGACTTTCGCTTGAAGCCCTCAATTGTACCCATATTGATGACAGAGCCGGGTTGTGGCTTTTGAGCTATATTTTGTAGTCCCTTGTATATATTTATATTTGGCCTTGTATAATTTTTGTAAACAAAACTTATTTTATATTAAAATGGCATGCATATGTTTCGGACAATATTCTTTTTGTTGAAAGAATTTATACATACATGAAGTTATGGTTTGATATTCAATGTTATATGATTAAATATTGATGATTGGGACCCGACTTGGTCAATGGTTAGGATTGCACAAGTTGTATGTGTTGAGTAGAGCTCCCCGTACAAAGGAGACTCTACCCAAATTTGTTAAAGTTATGGAACCCGGTGAATGGGGTACCACTACGTGTTATCAGGTTAAGCGGTATCATGGGTTATTCTGTGGGTTGATGGGTGATTAACAGGTTAATCGGGACCCTCATAAATCAGGGTGTCATAAATATAGCAAATATATCTCATATTTCGTTATTGGGTACATACACTTGCTATGATTCTTAAGGTCAAATAGGATTTTGATTAGGTTGTAACGTGGGCTTGGGAAAATGGGTTATAGAATCGAAGGTTAATAATGAATTCATAAGTGTCTGAAAAAAAACAATTTTTGCTAACCAAATCTCCTTTTTTGGAAATAATAACTCAAAACATGACTTTCTATCTTTCCCTTTCCAACTCCTTTTCAAAGATGTTTCATTCATTTTTTCACAGCCTTTCTTTCTTTCTTTATTTTCTTTTGAATTTTAGAAATAATCTCAAATACTCATCATCCTTATTCTTTTTTTTTTCTTTGAACCACCATTCCTTTTCAAAATTGTAAACAATATAAGTCTTGAGATAACTAAAGTAATTTTCATGGTTAAGAAATGAAATTTCATTAAAGCTCAATCTCAGTTATTATGGATGATGAGAAGAAAGAATAGGCTAAGGCTCAAATAAATTCCAAAAATGGCCTAAAATCATGTCTCAAGAATGTATGGCAAGGTACTTCTAACATTTAGATATAATCAACTAACCATTTCATATACTCTTACCAAAGCAACAATATTGAGATTATTTAAAAAGATTGAAATTAAAAGAATAGTCTTTTGAGTAAATGTATTATAGCTCTCCAACAAAGAATAGCACAAGACTCACATGAGCTATAGATTCATCTCCATTATAGATATCAAGTTTTTTAAGGTAAATCTCATTCAATAAATCACAAAAATAACATGATCATGATGTACATAAAATTTAAGTTTGAAATAAAAACATGAACATAATACTCAAACATAGAATAAACTCCTATGGAATGCTAATACGCAAATAATTCACGATTCAAGCTAAATTATTGAAAATCTCATTCTAATTAAGAGATAATAATACATTCCAAATCGGATTTTTTTCAAGTTTTTAAATTTTTTCAAGTTTTCAAGTGTTTCACGATTCAAGCTGAATAATCAAAATTCTCATTCTAATTAAGAGATAATAATACAATCCAAATCAGATTTTTTTTCAAGTTTTTAAATTTTTTTCAATTTTTTTAATAAAAAATAGCACATGGTGGTGTAACCCTTACCCCCAATTTAAATCATGCATTGTCCTCACTGCAAAAACAATAATGCAATGAAAAAATAATAAAAGGGGGGGGGGAACACCTGGCAATAAGCTCCGAAAATTACAGACCACAAAACAAAAAGAAATGCACTCTACAAAAATAAAAAACAAACTAATAAAATTACCTAGAAAATAAAATACAAAAGAAAAATAAAGCACTGAAAAAAAAATATTCACACACCCCCAAACTTAGACCCACCACTATGTTCAACGAAAGATATTAAACACGAAACTCCAAATAATAATGGATACACACTAAAAGGGTGTGCAAAAATAAAAATTCATTAAATACAAAACAATAATAAAAGTAATTCTAACTACTATATACATATAAAATAAAATCTCCCACTCAATCCGGCATAAAGTCATATTCAAATATGCGTCATTTTATTTTTAATAGCTTAAAAATAGGGGGTCTAAGGAAATCTTTCAATTGAACTATCCACCCATACATCCAAAATATCCTTGGAATATTTAAGAAAAATGAGATATATACATATGAAAGGTCCTTGGGCTTATTAGCCTCTTGCAGAATAATAATATCACTTAATTTTTCATTATCAAGAGTATTAATTGTTTCATGCTCAGTTTGTAGTTCAGAAAAAGAATCACTCTCACTACATTGACCATGCTCAACTTCTTGTTTTTGGGCCAAATTATTAACTACCATGGTCAATGTGTTGAGCATATCTTTTATCTCTTCAATATCTTTGCTTGTTAGGCATTGATAGCAAGTTGAGTTTGCATAAATTCATTCAAATAATCTCCAATTGTTCTTCAAGTAAGTCATGGTGGAAAGGCCCTTTTGGAGATGTAGGATGTACTTGTAACAGATAATGTTCATTCCCCCAACTAAAATCGGGATAAAAAGTTTCAAAACAATGGTTGGGATAAGGTTGTTGATAATTTGGCAATACAATTGACCCATCCAGAAAAAACCTTCAAGTCAATGGAATTGACAGGCACTCAACAATAATATGTCCATACTCAATGTAATGACCTGGTTTTTTGTGAACAAAAATTGGGACAAAAATGAGTGCAAGTGTGATTAGGGGATTATGGGTTCGGAGTATGGATAGTCAGACAATGAATTGATGACTCTAGAGTATATGTGGGTAGGTGTTCTAGTCATATATAAGGTGTTAGATTGGGGTAGAAGTGTTACTGGTACAGAGAGAGCGAGCAAGGACGTAGAATTAGGGTTAACACGCATTGGGTAGTTAGAGGTGCGGGAGTGAAGTTCGAGGATGAAATTGGAGGTTAATTTGAATTCCAAACAAATTTAATGTACCATTTTCTGGGGTTTGTTTTAATATATTTGTAATTATTATAAAAAATATTTATAATTAGAAAATTGGAAATTTTGGGGGAATTACCAAACTGCCCATCCAAGCACCTCACATAGAGGAAATTGCAGGGGGCAGCCGGTGGTGCAAGGGACTCATACAAGCCTCCTGCTTGCATGTTTTGCTAATATTTTGTGGATGGGGGTATAAAACAATGAGAGAGAAAAGGCATAAAAGTAAAGATAAATTTTTGGGTTTGACCTAGGACTTGATTCTAGGGTTGATATCAATATCAAACTCTTCCTTCTAATGAGAGGAATTCACTGGTAAGCCTAGATTTCGAGTTGATTTAGTGTATATTCTCGAATTTGAGTTTGAAGGGGTATACGGGTTTCTGTTTTTCAAACGGGTTATTCATCTAGCTTACTTTTCTTTCTAATTAATCATTTGGGTTGTATTCTTGGATGGATTTGGAAGTGTTTGGTGGTGATGAGAAGGCCACCTATGGTCTATGGTGGTGGGATAAGAAACTAGGGTTTGAGTTTAACTTTAAATTTAATCTCTTTGAATTCATATTTAAGCTTCGAAAGGGGTCTTGCTCCTAGCTAATTTGGACCAAAAGAATCCATTAATGAGCTTGGAATTGAATTTAGAGGTCATTTAGGGGGTCAACAATACATTTTCAAGTTTGTTCATTTATGAAATAATCAAATATTCACCTTACTTTAACCATATATTTGTAGAGTTTTAGGGAACTTTGAGGGGTTTGGTTTGTGTGGTTTAAAACTAGGTAGCAAGGAGATTTTATAGGCTTTGAAATCTATGTAAAATGTGCCATATGTAGTGAGAATGAGGGGTTAAAGTTAGGTGGTTCGACAGAGTTGTAGAGTTTAGGATATCAAAGTCAACAGCCAAATGAAGAAGAAGAAGAAGAAGAGAAGAGGGAAGAGGGGCCATTGCACACCCCAATGGCAAGTGAGGGTGTGTCCAAGGAGCAAATGATCTCTGTTCAGTGCCAAAAGTTATGTAACATCCACACAGTGGTCCCGATAAAATTTGAGGTCAATCCGACACCCGTATTAATATGTGGCTTAAAATGTCGATTTTGCACTCTAGGAGTAATTTGACCCAAGTTTTGGGTGATTTTTACAAATAATTTTTATATTCATTTTTAGGTAAGTTAATTGAGTAAGTGTATGAAACTTCATCGAAAAATAACATTATTTTATTTTTAGCATTTTCGGATCAAGTAGTGCAGGATAAGAGTTTCTCAATTCCGGATCAGACACAACATTTCAAATCCATGTTTAAAATTTGCCCTGGATTATTTATGATTTTTATCATATTTTAAAATTATATGATTGTGTTTTTGAACTTTGACTGAAATTATGTATCCGAATTAGGGTTTTGAGTGACATAACACACAGTTGTTCAAAATGATTGATTTGACTGTATGAAATGAGATAACAAAATATTTTTAAACTAAATCTAAGTGTACACAGGTCAAGTGGCAGGAGGGTTTACATTCTATTTTGAGGTCATAGAAGATACTCATTGAGTTCGTAAATATCTGGGTGGCCCAGTTGGTCCTCAGACAGGGAGTGTATCTTAAATAGAATGCAAGTCCGTCAAAAGGTAAGATCGTATGTTTGTGTTTACCCTGAGTGGTCTATTTGGATGATTGCCCACCGATTTAGCAGTGTACTTGAATTTTTGAAATCTCTTTTACAATTTTATTTAATCATTACCATCTTACATGAAATGGCATTTTTACCCATATATGTATATCAAATGCTCGTTTCGCTTTTGTCCAATCATGTTAAACTATGTATTTTCAAACTCATTTGCTTGGAAATTGAGTTACTTCACTGAATTGTTAATGCGACCCTACAATATTTCTCTTTTTTGAGATTAGCAGTTGACGAGGAAGTTCGTGATTGTTTGAACTGCAGACATTTCCTTGGTTATTATCAAAGAGTTGAACATGTGTTATGTTATAAACATCAAGTTGTATGAATATTTGTAGTAAGTGGTCATAACTTAATAGTGTATTCCATCTGAGGCGTGTAAATTGTAATAGGCTAGATATACATGTTTGAAATATATATGAAAGTAGTATCAGAGTTTATTCATTATTTGGAGATTGTATTATTTAGTAACTATAGAGGCTATTATCACTCTGAATATTATTATGGAAATGGATCAGGGTGTTATAGTTTTGTATCAGAGCATAGGTGTGAAATTTTGTAAACTGTCCTAGGTTTAGCTACTTATGAAGATGACCTGTGGTTATTGGAATAATTGATTCGTGATTGATATGACATTTATCATATTAAATATTTTACTCGTGATGATTTATCTATCTATTTTCTTTGATTTTATTGGAGATGAGTTTCAAGGATGATTTGTACACGGCCTATTGTGATTGAGGTCACACCAATATGATTAGTATTTTCCTAAAGCTTCATAGTGGCAGCATGGTAGAACATTTGAGTGGAAAGCAAGTGAATGTGGTAAAAGGATGTGTATTTATGAGGACGACTAATGAGCATAAATAAGAGCGTTGAGGTAAGTATCAACTTTAAATCGATATTTTAATATTGGTATATACACCTATGTATTGAGTATGGAGTAAGTGTCAAATTTCGAGGATGAAATTTCTTTCAAGGTGGGTAAAGTGTAATGACCTAGCTATTGGAGAACAAAAATTAGGACAAGAACGAGTGCAAGTGTGATTAGGGGTTTGGAGTATGAATAGTCAGACTATGAATTGATGACTTTGGAGTGTGTGCGTAGGTGTTCTAGTCATGAATAAGGTATTAGATTGGGGTAAAAGTGTTACTGGTAAAGAGAGACCGAGCAAGGATGCGAATGCGAATTCGGACAAGTTAGGATTAGCACGTATTAGGTAGTTAAAGGTGTGGGGAGTGAGGTTCAAGGATGAAATCGGAGGTTAATTTGAGCTCCAAAAAAATTTAATGTACAATGTTTTGGGGTTTTTTAATATATTTGTAATTATTAGAAAAATATTTATAATTAGAAATTGGACAATTTGGGAGAATTTCCAAACTGCCCCTCCATGTAGCTCACATGAAGGAAACTAGAGGTGGCAATCAGTGGTGTAAGGGACTCATGCAAGCCTCCATCTTGCAAGTTTTGCTGATATTTTGTGGATAGGGGTATAGAACAATGAGAGGATCAAATTTTAGGAGAGAGAAAGATAGAAGACATAGAAGTAAAATAATTTTTTGGGTTTGATCTAGGGCTTGATTTAAGGGTCGAGATCAATATCAAACTCTTCCTTCTAATGAGAGGAATTCACTGGTAAGCTTAGATTTTCAGTTGATTTAGTGTATATGCTCGAATTAGAGTTTGAAGGTGTAGATGGGTTTTGATTTTTCAAACGGGTTATGCATCTAGCTTACTTTTCTTTCTAATTAATCACTTGGGTTGTATTCTTGGATGAATTTGGAAGTGTTTGGTGGTGGTAAGAAGGCCGCCCATGGTCTATGATGGTGGGATAAGAAACTAGGGTTTGAGTTTAACTTGAAATTTGATTTCTTTGAATTTCTGTGTAAGCTTCTACAGGGGCCTTGTTCCAAGCTAATTTAGACCCAATAAAACCATTTTTGGCCTTGGAATTGAATTTATAGGTCATTTAGGGGGATCAAAAGTCCATTTGCAAGTCTGGTGATTTATGAAAAATCAAATATTCACATTACTTTGACCACATATTCATAGAGTTTGAGGGAACTTTAAGGGGTTTGGTTTGGATGGTTTAAAACTAAGAAGTAAGGAGAGTTTTGGGCTTTGAAATCTATGGAAAAAGTGGAAAATGGAGTGGGAACGAAGGGGGTTAAAGTTTGGTGGTTCGATTAAGTTGTAGAGTTTAAGGTATTAAAGTTAACAGCCTAGTGAAGAAGAAGAAGAAGAGAAGAGGGAGGAGAAGGGAGGACCACTGTCCACCCCGATGGATAGTGAGGGTGTGTCCAAGGACCAATTGACCTCTGGTCAATGCAAAAGTTCTGTAATATACGAGTGGAGGTCCTAGTAAAATTTGCAGTCAATCCAATACCTAGACAAATATGTGATTCAAAATGTCTATTTTTTCTCTCTGGGCAATTTGACCTAATTTTTGGGTATTTTCACCAAACAAATATTATATTCATTCTTAAGTAGGTTAATTGAGTATGTGTATGAAATTTCATATAAATATAAAATTATTTTATTTTTGGCAACTTTGGATTAAAAAGAAACTCAAAGTAGGGTTTCTTAATTCCGAATCAGACTCAGCAATTCAAATACATGTTTAAATTATGCCCTACATTATTTATGATTGTTACCATGTTTTAAAATTATATGATTGGGGTTTTGAACTTTAACTGAAATTATGTATCCAGCTTAAGGTTTTGGGTGCAGTAACGCACAGTTGTCCAAAACGATTCATTTGACTGTATGAAATAAGATACCAGAATCCTTTTAAACTAAACCTAAATGCACACAGGTCAAGTGGCAGGGGGGTTTACATTTTAGTTTGAGGCCAAAGAGGGTACTCATTGAGTTCGTGAATGCCTGGGTGGCCTAGTTGGTCTTTAGACAAGGAGCATATCTTCCTCGGAGTGCAAATCCCTCAAAAGGTTGGATCGTATATTTGTATTGACCCTGAATGGTCTATTAAGATGATTGTCCACTAATGTAGCACTATACTTGAATTTTTGAACTCTACTTTACAGTTTTACTTAACTGTTATTGTTTTACATGAAATGACATTTTTACCCATATATGTATACCAAATGCTCATTCACTGTTGCCCAATCATGCTAAACTATGTATTTTCAAACTAATCCTTTTTTTTAGATTAGCAGTTGATGGGGAAGTTCGTGATTGTTCAAACTGCCAATTTTTCCTTGGTTATTATCGAAGAGCTAAACATGTGTTATGTTACAAACATCAAGTTTTATGACTATTTCTAGTAAGGGATCATAACTAAATAGTGTATAACATCTGAGGTGTGTAAATTATAGTAGGTTGGATGTACATATTTGAAATGCATATGAAATTGGTATTAGAGTTTATTCATTATTTGGAGATTATGTTATTTAGTAACTACGGAGGCTATTAGCGCTTTGAATATTATTATGGAAATTGGTCGGGGTGTTACAGTTTTGTATCAGAGCATAGGTTTGAGATTCTATAAACTGTCCTAAGTTTGGCTACTTACGATGATGACCTGTGGGTATTTGAAGAATTGACTCGTGATTGATATAAGATTTATCAAATTAAAGATTTTGGCCGTTGTGATTTATCTATCTATTTTGTGGATTACTTTGATTTTATTGGAGATGATTTTCAGGGATGATTTGTACATAGGCTATTGTGATTGAGGTCACACCAATACGTTTAGTATTTTCCCATTGTTTAACGTTTTGAAAAATTTAGTTTGCAAAACTTACCAACTTGATATAGATTGGGATTTCAAAAAATTTAGTCATTATTTAACTTTGTCCTTCAGAGAGAAGGGAAAAAGTTTCAACCATGCCAATTTTGAATTGTATTAGAATGTCCGGCATACCTTCTTGAATTTTTTCATGTGTAAATATAGATTTTTAGATTCAAGGCCATGAAATTGAGGTAGTTGTGACGTCCGTAGATCGGGGGGTCCCGTTGACCACCGTCAACCTGCGAAAATATCCGTGAGTACCGCATAATCCAACATCACGTAATAATATCTCTTTACCTGGGATTTTAACTCACACGTGTAACCCATGTTCTTTCAATAAATTAATCTAACCAAGGTTCAATATACCCCAATACATCTCATTTAATGTCCATTTGTATCTTTGAAACCAAGGAACCAAAGTCCAAAGGCATAGCACTTTAGTTTTAAAATTTGGAAAAGCGTGCGTACCAATACGGTTTGCCCTCTGGACAGACAATACCGGTACGCTCTGTCTTCTGGACCATACGGTACCGGTACACAGTACCGGTACACTCTGCCCAGTTTTGTCCGTTTCACCTATTTTTCATGTCCAATCCATTTGAAACCACCCCAACATCATTTCAAACATATATAATGATGTTTATCGCATAAAACTTGATATCTACAAGTTCTATTACAAGCCATTTACACAATTACATGTCAAAATGGAAATTAAACCTAAGTTTTACAAAAATTTGTCTCCAAAAGCCACAAATCGACTTTTCTTCACCCTCGAGGTCCCAAGTGCAAGTTCTCTGCCGGTGTTAACCCCGCACCTGAAATGTTTCCCGTATAGGGTGAGCCAACACTCAGTAAAATATTTCTTACAGAGGTTACTTCCTACCTAAGTGCATATGCAATGGTCTCATGCAACAACCACAAACATAATTCCATTTCATCCAAGAACATGTTATTCAAGATGAAATTCCTCCATGCCATGTCATGATATGAGATGAGACTCACTCATGCATTTTTTTTTGCCCAAGCCTACTTCGGCTTCCACAACACTATGCAATGCATGTGCGTAAAACATTTATCTTTGATGAAATACATCCAAAGATCATTTTGAAACAAAAACTCATGTGTTCATACAAACTAATTCATTTTTTGGATGTTTCCCATCAAATGAATCATTTATAAAACCAAAATCATGTGTCTTATTTGGGTAGTGGACTTTTGGTGTTGTACCACTGGCTCCACACACCGATACACTTTTTTTTAGATTTGCACCGTTGAAAGTGTATAAACCAGTAATCGGGTCTTGCACCCGAGGGGGGATCTATCTCTTCTTGTTATATCCGACACAAGTTTTTCCATGTATGCAACCGTGCGACTTAGTAGGATATTCAACCCCACTTTCCCGAGCCCACCCATCAAACACCAATTATGGTGATTGATCAACCATGCACACACACACCCATACTCATGGTCATGGATGCTCCCCGTGCAAATGCAATATAATGCACCATTACTTAATCAATGTCATGTTGTTATGTAAAGATTACCACATGAGCCATTTAACCATATATCTCACATATGTCATGGAAATTTCTATCAACGCATATAATTACCATAAATTGTCACAATGTTAATACATCAATTAGCACATATTAACATTTCCTTCCAACACATTTCATAAGCATGTTAACAACACACTTTATGTACAAGCACTATAAAACACATAGCATGCTCAAGTATCAAGTTTCAAGGGATTACACAAATACTTCCCCAATACCAAACTTTGCTAGGATTTGGTCTAGGCCAATTCCATACTCATTTCCTCTATTCCTTAACCATAGTCAAGTGACTTAGGCTATTCCAAACCCTTAACCATTTCATAAAACATCCTAGGGTAGAAGTGAACCAAAGTAGGAGAACCCTTACCTCTTGAAACGTGAGATGAATGGTAGGCACCTCTAGAACACCAACCAAACTCCAAATTCTTGATTTCTATAAAGCCTCCTCTTAGATTTTCAGTGAAATCCCTCGTTCTTGGTACATACGCATAGCCCTTGTCGCGTAGACCAACTTTAACTCTTGGTCCGACATATTCCGATCGACGGAACTTCTTGGATCGAAGAAGAAAGCCTTGAAAAAATGATTTTTCTCCTCTCTCCCTTCAACCTTTGAACACAGCCAGCCAAATGGGTAAAAATATCTGAATTTTTAAATATTTTGCCCCTATTTATACTTTTAATTGCGCAGTTTACATTGTCCCGCATGTTTATCACTTCCGGGTCCGTTTTTTAATCCGAAACGACTTAATTAAATTTTGGTTCCAGTTTAAATAAATTTTATTTGAAATTTTATTCAATTATAAAAAAATTTTATAATTTCCATTTTTAGGGGCTTTTGAAAGTACATTCGTCACCCAATTGTCTCGAAAAATGTGTAAAATTCGACTATCTTAGAATTCTACGAAAATTGACATGACAGCTCAATTCCGCGATACAAATCTAACGGTGAAGTCCGTTGCTCCATCCAAGCTCTATAGAAATATGCATTTTAAACCCGCATATTAGTGGCAAATTACTATTTTACCCTTTTTCAGAAAAAAAAAAAAAAGTTCAATTTTTTTCGGATTTTACAATAATAATTTCACTGTACCAGACTTCACATTTAAGTTTGGTGCATTTACAGGAAATACAAAACAAGAGAGGAAACTATTCAATGCAGAATGTAAATATTCTCTTAGAGGTCGCATATTAGGGACTACATCCTTGTCTTTCTGATTATTGGTCATACTATTTAAAAAATTGCATATAATTGATTTAGGTGTTGAATGATTTGATTGATTTACAGACCCAACTGATTCAACAGACATAAAAAGAATTCAAAATGGAAAGAAAATGTAATAAACAATAATATATACAAAATAATCAAAGTCTCTTCACTTTTATTTCAAAATACCATAGTTTCTTGACAACGGTGCCAAAAATTTGATTTGACAAATGATATGCACTCCCAAGTATAAGTGGTCAAGTTGTAGTAACAACTCAGTTAAATCTAAGGTCGTATCCACAGGAAACTAATGTAGATACTTTAACCAGAAGATCAATAGAGAAAAAGGAGAAGGAAAACTTATAAAATGATTGGTTGTTAAGAGTTGTGTGCTCAGGAAAATACAAGGTTTTCAACAATAGGGAAGAGTCACTGTTTAGTTTAAGAATCTAGAAATATGTATAAGTGTTTGAGTGCCATATTTGTGTTGTATGGATAACTCAGTTAACCCCTATGTCAACAGTAAGTTCACTGAAAGATAATGATTGTTTTTATTTTAAAGAGCCTAGCTCTAACATTATGCGTCAGGTTACAAACATTGAATATGTCAAGACTTAACATGTCTATAACTAATCAAACAACTTTAACAAAACGTCTATCTTAATAAGTTAATCAAGCATATGGTTAAGTACAATAGAAATGAAAATTGAAAGATTTTCATGAAGACCTAACTTGGGTACTTGTATGGAATCAGCATCACCTATACCAAGACTTAACTTGTCAACAGGTGATCAAACAATTATACAAAGTTCTTAAGCTTTGCTTGATATATTCAATCATTCAAACGTTAGACGAGACAATTAAGCATAATAAAATTGCACATATATAATTCCCAAACAATACATTACAGATTCATCAACCTCACTAAAGAGTAAATGAAAAACTACTCACTCTTGATGGCCACAAGTGAGCTAAAAAAGTGAGAGAATCTCATCACTTTAAGTAAAGAAACTAAAATTACAAAGGATGAATACAAGCTCTTTCTTCATAAAAGAGTGAATGAATAACTTCAAGGCAAACTAGAAAAGTGAAAGAAGTTCATCACTCCAAATAAAGAGACTAGTTTACAAGGGATAAGTATAACGCTTCTTTCTTCACTAAAGAATGAATGAAATACTACTCACCCTTCATGGCTTCAAAGTAACCAGAAAGGTGAGAGAAGTTCATCCCTTCAAATGAAGAAGAGAGCTTAACAAGAAATGTAAAAGCTAAGAAATGTAAAAGCCAGAAAATGTAAACACTAAAAACTAGAGAGAATTTGACAGAGAAATGCTTCCAAGTATGCCTCAACTCTAAGAACTAAAGGAGGAAATTCACTCAACAAAATCACTAGATCTTACCGAATGCTCCATGTAATCTTGGTAATGAGTCCAAGAGTTCATGAATGTAGTAGAATTTTGATGAAACGAACCAATGTTCGATGATATTAGTTCTTGAAAAGTTCCAAACAATGTTCTTGGTCAAGGTTCCTGCTCCAAAATTTCTTGTAATACTCGGCATATGTGAAGCTCCGGTAAAGGGCTGAGGATCCATCATTAGTAAGTGTTGTTGGAGCACTGATTGTCGCATTGTCATCCGGGCAGAGGAAAGAGGCTACAGACATCCTTGGTATGTCTGCATTGACAACGGCTCGGTGCCATATGCTCTTGAACTTCCCATTACTTAGTGCCTACAATTAAGCGTTGTCAATATTCATTGGGTATAGAGATTAAGTACATGAAATATAGAAACGGGCAGAAATCATGTTTTTTTCTTGTGAAGATCATTAGTGCATTCTAATTTAATCATGTTAATATCGTTGCATTCAGACATAAATCAATTATGAAGAGATGGTAAGTGCCCGTTCATTTAAGACATATAGAGTGAGTTCAAGTCTAGAAATAGGTTCTTAAAAAAGCCATGAACTCCGAGTTGCCTACCATTTAACTCTCTCAAACCCTCCTTTATATGAGAGTCTTGTAGATTAGGAATAGCCTTTTTATCAATTATAATAAGATCCCGAGTCATGCATTTCAAAGCATATTTCATATATATCTCTTAATGCGCAAAAATCCACGAGAGAGGAAGCCATGTTGAACGATCTATGTCCGTAATTACCAGTAAAATTTATTGAGCTCCAAGGTGGCATATAATCACTCATACTGAGTAGTTTCTAAATTGCCTACTCACCTATGTAATACTTTTTTCAAAAATATATTGAATTATTGTTTTACAAAAGTAATCTATATAAATTTTAGTAAATGAATAGCATGTTTACACATGTACATGCAATTAAGCTCATAGCAAGTGATGAACCCACATAAATATATCGAAATGCAAAACTAAGCCTCCATTTGGTAATGCTTTTTCAAAATACATTTTTTAAATAAAAAATCAAATTTGATAAATTTTTCATTTTGTTTCAAAGCAAAAGGCAAAAGTATGTCTGATAAAATATTTTTGAAAAACAAAATATGCACTAAAAAATACAAACACTAATACATCAAAAAAAAAAAAATACCCACACATTAATACATCAAAACACACACACTAATATATCAAAAAACACTCAAACACACACACCACACATACTACTACACTAAAACATACATACACACACACACACACAAAAATACCAATACACATACACACAAAAAAAACCAAAACATACACACACTAATACACCAAAACACACACACTCACAGACACACAAATACACCAACACAAACACACTAAAACACCAAAAGAAACACACTCCCACACACACATACACATTAACACACAAAAATGGACAGCAAAGTAGTTCTTATATAAGTTACATAATTATACTTACACGATTTTAACATGAATATGCCATATTCTTTTCATGGTGATTTTCATGCATGTGATTACATTATGTTTTTCTTACATATTATGTTGTTCATGAGATATTGGTTTTAGTTGCAAAGTGCACAACTATGATCTTCAAAGCTACATCTTAAGATAGTTCTTGTACTTAAATATTAGGGACTTGTGCACTATTGTTGAGATTTATTTATAATTCATTTTATAATTTTAATTTCTTACTTGTGTATTTTGTCACAAAATTGCCAAAGGGGAATATTATTAGATCATGTTTTGGAATTTCCTAATTTCACAAATTCCATGTAAAATCTCAACATATTCCATGGTCATCATGATACAATGATGAAGATCTAAAAACATAGTTTTAGCCATTACCGAACCCCTCTTGAACAATACCCTTGAATGTTCAAGATGACTAGTTTTTTATCTTGTTTTTAGGCTTAAAAATCTAGTAGGGACTGTGCTATATTTGTTAGCCTTCACTAGAGTGATCTCTAAAGACTTGGGGAATAATTCGAGAAAAGGCTATGAGTGTGGCAACAAAGATCACCCTCTAGGTCGCTCTCAGTGGTCTTGAGAAGGCGTGAGTGGTCCCCAAGGCCGCTCAAGCCATCTCTATTTTGTCTTTCTAGTTTGAACCCAAATTTCATTCTAGTAATCTCCGCCCTCCCACTGCTCGAGCGGTCATTTGCGAATTTGTGTTTTCTTGGACCCCAAGACAAACCCTACTTTGAGCTTATGAATAGAGCAATATCTTCCCAACCTAGGTAAGCCTCTTATAAGCCTGTTAGAGAGATTTTTATCTATCTTACACCTTGAGAGTTTANAAAAAAAAAAAATACCCACACATTAATACATCAAAACACACACACTAATATATCAAAAAACACTCAAACACACACACCACACATACTACTACACTAAAACATACATACACACACACACACACAAAAATACCAATACACATACACACAAAAAAAACCAAAACATACACACACTAATACACCAAAACACACACACTCACAGACACACAAATACACCAACACAAACACACTAAAACACCAAAAGAAACACACTCCCACACACACATACACATTAACACACAAAAATGGACAGCAAAGTAGTTCTTATATAAGTTACATAATTATACTTACACGATTTTAACATGAATATGCCATATTCTTTTCATGGTGATTTTCATGCATGTGATTACATTATGTTTTTCTTACATATTATGTTGTTCATGAGATATTGGTTTTAGTTGCAAAGTGCACAACTATGATCTTCAAAGCTACATCTTAAGATAGTTCTTGTACTTAAATATTAGGGACTTGTGCACTATTGTTGAGATTTATTTATAATTCATTTTATAATTTTAATTTCTTACTTGTGTATTTTGTCACAAAATTGCCAAAGGGGAATATTATTAGATCATGTTTTGGAATTTCCTAATTTCACAAATTCCATGTAAAATCTCAACATATTCCATGGTCATCATGATACAATGATGAAGATCTAAAAACATAGTTTTAGCCATTACCGAACCCCTCTTGAACAATACCCTTGAATGTTCAAGATGACTAGTTTTTTATCTTGTTTTTAGGCTTAAAAATCTAGTAGGGACTGTGCTATATTTGTTAGCCTTCACTAGAGTGATCTCTAAAGACTTGGGGAATAATTCGAGAAAAGGCTATGAGTGTGGCAACAAAGATCACCCTCTAGGTCGCTCTCAGTGGTCTTGAGAAGGCGTGAGTGGTCCCCAAGGCCGCTCAAGCCATCTCTATTTTGTCTTTCTAGTTTGAACCCAAATTTCATTCTAGTAATCTCCGCCCTCCCACTGCTCGAGCGGTCATTTGCGAATTTGTGTTTTCTTGGACCCCAAGACAAACCCTACTTTGAGCTTATGAATAGAGCAATATCTTCCCAACCTAGGTAAGCCTCTTATAAGCCTGTTAGAGAGATTTTTATCTATCTTACACCTTGAGAGTTTAAGCCACAACCCTAGATCCCTAAACCCAAAGGCTATTATCTTGTGATTCATATCCAATATTACACCTTGAATAAGAAGAACTTGCAGACCAAGGATTTTAGCATAGAAGATTGCTTGAGGCCAAGATGATCCATTGCATTGGATAATCCAAGTAAAGCTATCTATAACATCAGTGGGTGTATCCGAGGGAGGGTTATTGAAGGAAATAAGCATCTAACCACGATATTAGTTTAGGTATTAATCTCGAGTACTTGTAAACTGGATTTGGGATAGTGAATTAAGCTTTAGTGAACCCTTGAGTGGTTCCTCGCAATTTTTTCAAAGAGGGTTTCTGCGTCAACAAATTGCTTGTATTCATTCTTGTTAATTTTTGTACACACTTGTAATTTAATGCACATATGGGCACTATGTGTTTGATAATATGATTGTTTAAATATCTACATCACACATAATTACTTGATTGGGTTAAGTGTTGTCATTGGGTTAGGATCACCCTGAGAGATTAAGTGTTGAGTGTTTAATTGGGAAAATCAATACACTAATCTGCATCGGTTTAAGGGGTTGTTGGGGTTGAAATGAGGTTCTCGCTATTAATTGTCATATCATTGTGAGAAGAGGTCATTAAGATCGAATTAGTTTAAAATTAGTGTTTGTCTGAGAATAAGTTTAATTAACTTATTCATCCCCCTTCTCGCTCTAGGCAGTGTTTTTCACCCCAAAATGTTTCATCGCAAGGGAAGATCCACATAATCTCCCCCTCAACAACCCAAATGAAATCTCTTGTTTGATTTTGTCAAACAAATCCAAATTCAAATACCTTTAGATTTTTCTACATAGCCAAAACACCAGATTACAGTTTCTACAGAAAAACAAAATCTGATAAACAAATCAACGAAAGAGATCAAGCCTTAAGTAAGATAGACGTTAGAAAATTAACAATGTAATTAGAATGTTAGATGAATGTCTATTTATAGATTAATGGTGCATATTCAGGCAGCCATTGAATACGCATGGTGATTGTTTAAGAGAAGAAAATATGTATGTTAATCAATAGACATTTAAATTTTCAAAAATAGTTGTCATACTAACAATCATTTATATAGTTAAATATGACCATTGGATCGCACTTCTTTGCGACAATAATCTAGATAATGCCATCATTGTATTTAATACCATCATTGATTTTAATTAAACTATTAACAAATGCATTCCACTTCTCACTTTTTAATGTGATATTCTCTTATAAGGTTTTCACTACTTTTTAAAATGAACATGGAAACCCATTTAAACACACACACACACTCTATATATACACTATTTTGAAATATTTATAACAATAAGTACCTGTAACTGATCACCAATGTTGATGACAAAAGCATTGGGGTGGGGTTTGACAGCTAACCACTTGCCATCCTTGAGAACTTGAAGTCCTTCAACTTTGATGTCTTGAAGGAGGATTGTGAGAGCATTGGGGTCTGTATGCCCCGGCAATCCGTACGTTAGCTCTGGTTCCGGGCACGGTGGGTAGTAATTGACGGCCAAGTGCTGCCCTTGTTCGCCCAACACATTCTTCAGGCAGTCCTTTTCCAGGCCTAAGCTCTCTGCTATGAGTTCCTGCAATCTGAATCCGAGTTGTCGAACTTCCATGCAGTAATTGCTCACAACATCCCTGCCAGTGGAACAGATTCTGCCATTAGACTATTTGTTGGAGAAATCTATACAACACTATAAATGGTAAGTTGTGATTGTGTGCATTAGTTAAACCGTGCGTTTATTCAAATAGAAGTTTGGAGGATGGTTCTGAAGGCAAAAAGTTGAATTCAGCATACTAGGATCGACACATTTTCTGTCAATTTTACTTGACAATGGATTACCTGCTTCTTATTGATAGGTGAACAGCTTGTTATAGTAATTCTCATTAGAGTTTATGACAGAAAAGTGAGGGAAAGTGTATCTTAAGGGATCCAAAACCCTTCCACGCATTTGATACCACCACATATATTAATCGTGGGATATTGAAGAAATGTGTACGACAGGAAATTGAGGAAAATTTTACTAAAAGGGATAGCTATTTTCAGTTTCACTTTTAATTAATTGATTTATTTGTTTTTTCCATTGTGGTGCTCAAATCTTCTGGTCGCAACACTTGAATTAGGACAGATCGCTTAATTACTTCTTTCGCCTTCTTCTTCTTCCATTTTGCTTAATTAGTTCTTAATGTTAAATCCTTTAATCCTATCTTCCTAATTTTACTGTATCCAAATACACTTTTTGACTTTATTACATTTTTCATTGACATATTTTACCCTCCCCTTAAATCATGCATATTAAATTTGGCAGTTATATTTTCAGTATATTTGCCATCAAACGTATCTTCTTTCTTCTTCTCCAACTACTTAACGTTAAATAATCATCCTTATCTTCTCCAACTAGTTTTCGTTTTTCTTCTTCTGCAACATTTAGTTGTTATCAGGTTCTAATTATACTTCTATTCATTTTTTGTTTCCTTTTTTCGATCAAATTGTTATTAGACCAAGTTAGTTTTTTTTTTCCAAAATAGATAGTTTTCTCCACGTTCTCGATGTTATATTGTTACACTATAATTTTCTTTCATATCATTATAACTTCATATAATTTATATAATATGGTATATCATATATAAATTATGTTTTTGATTTCTTCGTCTCTTCATATTTGTGGCTCTAGATTTCAGTATGTGTAATTATTTGAATAGTCATTTTTTTTGTTTCAATTTTATGTCTATAATGCTATTTTTTTTATTTTGTTAATTGTGATTGTACACTATTAAATCAAATGAATGCGCGCATTTGTAAACGTAGTGGTCAAGCTCTGAAAAGAATGATGTCATACTATATTATCACACTATTAAAACAAAAGAATGTATGTGTAATTGTCGTGTTCAAGTCGCTCAGTCAATGGTGTCATACTCCATTGTCACAATATTAAACCAAATGAACGTGTGTGTAATCGTATTGTCTAAATTGCTTCACCAATAATGTCATTATATTTGGAAAATTTTATCAAAATCCATTGTCACACTATAAGAATGGTTTAAGGAAAAACTATGACAACAAAAGATTACTCAAACAAAATAACACTATGTGAAAAGAAAGTGTATCAACAAAGTGTGCGTTAAAAGTGTGATTATAAATGTGACTTCATATATAGTGGTAGGTAGTGTAATTTTGAAGTAAAAAAAAAAAAATTTACATCTCAAACACTATGGACTATATCATCATTAGATGACTTTTTTCACAAAATATTTTTCACTATGAACTTATCCACTAAGTCTAATTAAGTGTACCAACTACCAAATGTCCCTAAAATTTTTGCTTAGGATTCCAAATTTTTATGGCCCGAATTCCAAATTCTAATTAAGTGTACCAACTAAGCCAAATTTTAGTTTTAAATTTATAATAAAAGACGTATTTAATATACTAGTAATACCGAGTTTTAGATACCACGTGATATTAAGATTTAATAACCAAATATCAGAAACACAAGCTATTCATCTTCTATGCATATCTAACAATCTAATAGACACATGAAGCATATGATCTAATGCATATCTCACAATCTAATAGACCTACAAAGCGTATAATCCATGCATATCGTTCATTATTATTAGAGCAAGATATCACTTATTTGTCCTACAATAAATATTTATTTGTAACAAAAGAAATACTAAAACAACTACATATAATTTCAAAAAATATCGTTAGGTTTAAATTCAAAAATATCGTTATGTAGAGGAAGTTAAAAAAATATATACAGGGAAAATTTTATTCACCCAATGTCGTTAGGTTTAAATTGAATGACACCTCTTTCCAATTTTGAAACTTCACTGTATACCTTTATAGTTTATACTTTCAAATTAATGACACCCCTTTAACGGTAATTATTGTCCTTGCGAGTAGATAAAGTAATGATTTGATTAAATATTTTATAAAAATACCAAAATTACCTTTTATTATATAAATAAATTAAAAATGTCAATTATTTCCCCATTATATATACCCTAACCATCCAACAAGTGTGATTTCTATAATTATATTATTACAACGAATGTTTACGATTTTAAAGTGTTGCATGATAACTTTATTATAACATTAGTCATTATATTATCATTCATTCGGTTAAATAATCGAGTTTTTATAATTTTTATAGTTAAAAATAATTTTTCTATAATAAAAATTATAATTGATAAAATCAATGTCAAAATCTCATCCATTTCTAACTCCTCTGCCACCACTTTTCACACATCATCCTTCATACATAAAATTTAAATATTATTTGATAAAATTTAATGTTAATTGAATAATTTTAGTCTTAATTTGATAAAATTAAATATTAATTTAGTGTTGATTTGATAAAATTTAATATTAATTAAATAAATTTTAATGTTGCTTTAATGAAATTGAATGTTCATTTGATGATAAATTAAATAGATGACATTAATTTGATAAGATTAATTGTTAAATTAATAAAATTTTATATTCTATTTAATATATTAATTTTAATTTAACAAAATTAAATGTCAATTTAGTGTGATTTGATGGAATAAAATAATAATTTAATGTTAAATTAAAGAAATAATATTAATTGGATGAAATAAAATATTAAATTAATATAACTAAATGTTTAATTTAATAAAATTAAATATCAATTTTGTGTTGATTTGATGAGATAGAATGTTAATTTAGTTTAAATTAAAAAAAAATATTAATTTGATAAAATTAAATATTAAATTGATGAATCTAAAGGTAAATATAATACAATTAAAAATAAGTAAATTAAAATTTCAGAATCAAGAAGGAGTGTAATTAAAGTTAGGTCTATTTGTAGAGGTTGTTATTAAAGTTATGTCTATTTGCAAAGGATATGAATAAAATTTATCATATAAAATAATCAAAGAGTATTTCTGTAAATCAATAATCACCATTAACGTTGTAATCCGATAAATACTAACAGGGGATGACAGTTGAATTTTAGAATTAAAAAAGAGTGTCATAAAATTTAAGCCAAAGTGGCGGGCCGGGGGGGGGGGGGGGGAAAAAAAAA
>CAUOFW020001947.1:1371166-1442948 GCA_963454935.2 Ilex paraguariensis
TCTCGCGGACTGCCAAAAGCTCAGCCTCTATCTTAGTGACCCTCTCATGGGCTGCAGCAAGCTCACCATCCCTGAGCGCGCTCCTCTCGTGAACTGCCAAAAGCTCAGCTTCTAGCTTAGTGGCCCTCTCATGGGCTGCAGCAAGCTCACCATCCTTGAGCGCGTCTCTCTCGCGGGCCGCCAAAAGCTCGGACTCAAAATTAGAAGCCTTTTCATGAGCTGCCACAAGTTCACCCTCCCGGAGCACGTCCCTCTCACGGGTCACCAAAAGCTCAGAATCAAGCTTGACAATCCTCTCCTGAGCGGTAATAAGCTCCCTCTGCACAAGGCTAAGATCCAGCTTTAGTTTGTCTTGATTATAGGCCCTTGAAAGCAAGTAGATGGAGGAAGTCGAAACCTTTAAAAAAAAAAAGACAAGAGATTAAGAAAAGTCAAAAACACAGGAAACGACTGGAGAAAGGGAAATAGCAGACCCTTACCTGAGCCAGACCTTCCAAATACGTGTTGACGATATTATCAGTGCCCGAAGCACTAAGCTCAGAAACTTTTAGCCCAAACACAAACCTGTCAAGCCTTGCCCTGATAGCTGTCGGTTTCCCCATCATAGGACCAACCCAAATCGGCACTCGGGTAGAAGTTCTTGAACAAGGAGGAGACAAAGGAGGGGTAGCACGAGGAGAGGATAAAGGTGGAACAGATGTGCTTGGCAAGGAAGATTGTGGAGTAGCAGCTGGAGAAGTTGCCAGTTGAGAAGGAGCCACCGTGGGAGTCACATGGGGGGCATCATCCCTCCTTGCCACTTTGGAAGAAGGAGGGCTCCTGCTAGAAAAGCGGGACACCACCACCCTTTTACTTGCTGCAAGAGTAGAAAAGGGTTAGATAAAAAAAAAAAAGGAGAGGAAATTAGCTCACCTATTTTCTTCGAAGAGGAGCCGCCAGATTTTTGAGATGGAGCAACAGCTCTAGTATACTTGGGCAGGAGAACTCCCAAATCTTTACAAGGGCAAGCTTTGACAGCCTCCAATTTCCACTCCTGGTCCCGGGAAAGCACAGGTATATCTGCATGGAAAAAGTGAGCACACACGTATAAAAAAAAAAAAAAAACAGGGAAAAAGAACAAGTGTGCAGTATACTGGGTTTTTTAGCAGCACCCCAATGTGTTGGCACCAAAGCTCTGTCGGCTTCTGAAGCCCATTCTCCACCAATAAAGAAGAAACAAGATTTCCAGCCGCCGCAATTAGAGCGCGTTCTTGTAAGCACTGTACCACTCCGTGCGGTAAAATAGTACCATCCCCTATTTGGTGTAGGGGTTTCGCTCAAATTATATGCTGCATGAAACTCCATAGAGGAAGCATCCTCGTGATGCACCTTTCTCCATAATGCAAGAAAACCGAGCAGGACTCTCCAACCGTTGGGCGCTAGTCGCCCCGGAGTCAAGGAAAAGTAATGCAAAACACGACAAATGGGGGAGGACATGGGAAATCTTAACCCAGCCTCAAGCATCTCCTCGTAGACAACAATATCCCCGGAAGAGTCATCGCAAGCAAGCTCGCCAACTCAACCCGACGGCACAACACGGTCGGAGGGATGCGACAAGTAAAAACAAGCCTTGAAATATCTTCATCTAAGCGGAACAAACTAGAAAGGGTGCTCACCTTAGACCCGTCATCATCAAGTCCCACTTTGCTCTTGCGTTTCTTCTTCCGGGGCCTTAAGGAGTAGTCCAAATCACCATTGGGAGAGTCTTGAGGAACTTGAATCGGGGGAGCTACAATAGGGGCTTGATCACCAAGAGTAGCACCGAAAGCTTCCTTACTATTTGCAATGTCTAGCCCAACGCCTGGAAGCGTGCCTGACTGCTGTTGCTCGTCAAAACAAAGTTGCCCAGTAGCTTGAAGGGTGCCTGGCCCTTCAAAATTGCGCAAAGCAGAATTTTCGGCACAAAAATCAGCACCTAAGGCGCCCAAATCAGCGCCTCGAGTGGGAATCGGATCAGCCCGTGCTCCCAGGCCACTGCCTAGCTCTCCCTGATGAACCTTTGACTGATTTTCAGCACCCCTTGATGGAAAAATACTGCTGCCCAGCGTTCCAGAACTGAAGCTGTCCAGCGCAGCTGAGCTGTCCGGGACAGCAGAAGCAGCAGCCAGGCTGCTGCCCAGTGCACCTGGGCTGTCCAGGACAGCAAGGCTAGTGCACAGGCGGCTGCCCAGCGCGCCTGGGCTGTCCAGGATAGAAGGAGTAGAGCCCAGGCAGCCGCCCAGCCCCCCACTGCGCAGCCGCCAGCCCAGCCTACGCTGCGCAGCCGCGCGCCTGCACTGCCCAGTCGCACGCCTAGCGCGCCTGGGCTGTCCAGTCGCGCGCCCAGCCATTTCCCTTCACTGCCCAAGCCACTCCTCACGCTGCCCATCTCCCCTTCGCTGTTCAGCCCTTCATTTACAGCCCCAAAGCTGTCCAAAATAGCATTCGAATGCTCAAAATCAGCCTCCAAGTTCTTCAAAATGGTGCCCACTTCCTCCCTTTCTTCAACCTCCACCACTCCCTCTTCAATCGACATTGTTTACTTGAGAAGCTCAACTAGCAAGGAAGAAATCACACTCTTGAAAGGATTCAAGGAGAACACACTTTGGCTTCAACAAAATGGGTAGGACTTGAGTTCTCAAGGTTTTCAAGAGGTGGGTGCTCAACCTTAAAAATGAGTGAAATGGGTAACATGAAGAAGAAGACTATATTTATAGTCTAAGATTTTTCAAAAATAGGGACAAAGCCCAAATAGAAAATTATGGGTCCTTTTCAAAATAAAAAGGCCAAATAGAATATTATGGGCCCTCTTCAAAATAAAGTGGAAAAGACTTGAAGTTTAAAAAAAAAAAAAATAATAATAATATAATCGATGCCTCCTTCTCCAAGTCTCATTGGACATGGGGCATTGGGGGACAAATGATGGGTTAAGCCCAAATAGTCCAATTTATGTGTTAAAGTCCAACTCCAGTTGAGGAGCCCAACCTCATTTTGAATTCACCAAGCTCAAGACAGTCCAAGACCGGTTAGACATTTTGCTTAGCACGTCATCAAGAGGAGAGCATGAGAAGCTTATCTGCACCACCGAAGGAAACGGTTCAAGCTTTGACCGCGTTTCATGAAGAGCTCCCCAACCTCCTCCTTCCATTGAGGATAAGTCGTGATCTCCACCAGAATGATCTTTTAGTGCTATAAAGTAGCCTTAAGGATAAGTCATGATCTCCACCAGAATGATCTCTTAGCTGCGATAAAGTAGCCTTGAGGATAAGTCATGATCTCTATAAGAATGATCTCTTAGCTGCTATAAAATAGCCCCAATCTGTGAGGAGACTAGAAAAAAAGTGGCACGCCCCACCAACACTTACAGACGACAGACCGACGACCGGAGACCACTCCTTCTTTGATTCTCCATTCTCTCAAAACTTGTATCTCTATTCTCCATACCTCTGAATTAATAAAATACCCGAAAACTGAAGCCATTGAAGAGTGGACGTAGGTCGAATTGACCGAACCACTATAAATCGCGTCTTTTTTAATTTTTTCATTGATTTCACTGCATTTATTACCTATACTTGACAGGTGGTGTGCAAAATCATTTTTGTGCATCATCAAGATTTATCATTTGTCGATTCCTGGGAGTTTGTCTGAATTTTGGCCTTCTCTGCCTTTATTTAATTCAGTTGTATTTTCCTTCATGGGTATCTGATAAATTTGCTTGAACAGGCTAACAGGAATAGTCGCTAATCTTCTGATTAACTCTGAAGAATGTTTTTTTTAACGCTAAGATGCCCAAATCAGGGCTAAATTGGATCCATTCTATACAATTATATCTTAGACATCTATAAACTATTGAACCACGTGCCAGGGTTGATTCTTGAAGATTTTGCGAGAACCTTCACCTACATTTGGGTGTTGAATACCCCCTGAATGTGAGCTAAGCAAAGCAATTTATAATATAAAATAAGGCGGTTTAAACAAGTTCATCGTACGGTCTTAAATTCATTTATTTAACAACCATAAACATTCTGTTCAAAATCATTCATTTAAACGATCTAAATTTCATTTAATTTGATCCAGCAACACACAATTTATCACAACAAAAAAATTATCCCACCCAAAACTTAAAACACGTCTCCCAAATCTGTCAGATGCCCACTAACCTTTCTCTCTCTCTTTGTCATGGCTCAGCCACCACTGGTGAACCCACTAGCAAGACGAAACACTAGGGTTAACTCCTTTCTCTCTGTCTCCAATCAGGTTCTCTCTTTGTCTTACCTCTTTTTCTTCATCTCACACACACAACACACACAGATCTCACCTCTCTTTCTTCATCTTTCTAACCAATCAAGCACACACACAAAAACCCACAACAAACGCACACAGATCACACACCCACACACTCACACAACACACACAAATGAGACACTCACATAACACACACTACAACACACAAACACGCGCATACACACACAGACACAAAAATAGAGCAAACACACACACCCCACAACAACACACACACACAGAAATGCACAGTCTAGTCAATTGGATGTTTAATTTTCAGACACACAATAATTGGGTGTTAATTTGGGTTTTTGAGTCTTAGGGTTTTCAAATTGGGTGTTGAATAGGGTTTGTGAAATTTTAACATGGTGTTTTTTTTTTTGGGAAATATATCCCCCTTTTTAGATTTTTTTATTTGATGAAATTTCAAATTGGATTTTTTATTTATCAAATTGGTGTCCCCCTTAAGGTTCTACTTTCTTTCTTTGGTTTTCCCTACTTAGGTCCCAATAGCATTATAAATTTGCTTGGGTATCCATGAACGATTTGATAAATGTAAAATTGGATGATAAATCAACAGTTTGATTATGTTATGGTATTTCACTCAAAAACAATTGTGTAATGGTTTTATTTTGGCCCCTATGGTGTTTCTTTTTAATGGGATCTTTTTTTTTTTCTCTAAATTGGATATGTTGGTTTCTACATTGTTTGTGGCACTGTGAAAAAAATTGGCATAAATGGATATGGCCGAATTAAAGCGTAATTAAGGCCAAAGTCAGCATATATGTTGCTTTTACTCACTATAATGCAGACTATATACGTTTGACCGACTAGTGTGTCACATGTTTTGTGCTTTCCTTTTATATGTGTGTAACCTTTTTTTTTTTTCTTTTTGGTGGTTGGTTTTTAATGCAAGCTATATGGGTTAGGGATATAAGTTTTTTTATGGGTTAGGCATATAAGTTCTTTTATGGGTTAGGCATATGAGTCATAGCACTTTGCTTATTGGCTTATTTACTATTAGATGTTTTTATGTCTACAGGTTAGAATGATTCATAAGGATAATATAGCTATGGTGATTCATCATGAGTATGGATTTAATCATTTTTGTATATTTGAGGTAGTGCTTACCTCCCATCCATTTGTCAATCATTTTTTTTTGTTCTTAACTTGCATTTTCTTACATTATATACATTATTTGTTTATAAAAGGAGAAAAAGGTCAAATGCAATGGCGATTGCCAGATCTAAAGGGAAAATAAAAGCCAGTTATTCTACCAAATGAAGAAAAAAATTATTTTTCCAAGTGTTATGACTCTCCATCATATCTTTTTCTCTATGGTTTTATGCGTATAAAGATGTTTATGATTATTATAATTATAAAGTTGGTAAATGGTTGGATAAATAGTTGTTGTGAGGGAACAATGTGATATAATGGTGAGTTTGGTAATTGTTTGAACCTTATAGCACTGAGGTAAATATTTTGAGCCTTATGAATTTAAATTTGGAGTTTGTAAAACTTATAGAACTGTGATTTAGCATTTTCATGTAATGGGGTTTCAATGCATTGCTCACATACACCTAGCCCACACGTACATCACATACACAACACAACCCATAACACACAAATCACATACACAACTGATGAATGAATTTTATACCTACGAATTGAGTATTCTTGGCGTAATGAAATTGCGAGTTTTCAAGTATTTTATGTTCCTTTTTATTTGTTTTGTGTGTTTTAATGTTATTTTGTAGGGATCATGATTTGGAAGGAAACAAGGTCATTTGGAAGGAAACATGATCATTTGGTAGCCTAAGTGTTGAATTATTTGAAGACTAAGCAACAAGGGCAGTTGTGAGCATAAAAGGAGATCAACGCCGCAGATTTACATGCAACATTGCATGTGAGACCCAATCATGCATATTAACATAATTTTGTGGGCTAAATTAAAATTCTGTGAAAATATTAGTGGGTTGATTTTGAAATCATTTAAAAACTTGGGGGGAGGAAAAGGTAATTAACCCATTACCTTTACATGTGTTGGCATATATATATATATATATATATATATATATATATATATATATAAAGGTGTGTCGTGTGTGTTTAAAGGTGTAAAGTGTGTGTGTTAAGTAAAATATAAAAGGGGTGTGTGTGTGTGTGTTTAAGATATAAAAAAATGTGTGTGTGTGTGTGGTTGTGTCTACTGGAAACCGAGAGTGAGGTGAGCAAGAGAGAAAGGGAAAAAAAAAGAAAGAAAAAAAGAAAGAAAGACAAAAAAATAGGTGTTCCTTTGAGCCAAACGCAAGGAGGAAGAGAAGGGAAAAAAAAGGTATATGGAATTAAGTTTAAGCGTGAGTTGTGATTAATTTTAGAATGTACATATTTGTATATGTGTGGGTTGTTTTAACATGTTTTTAATTAGTAGACTGTTTTAATTTAAATACATGATCTGTTTTATTTTAATGAGTTGTTTTAATTCAAATTTTATGGACTGATTTAGTTAATGTCAAAACAGATTTTGTATGGGTGAAATTAAGTATATTTAACATAATTAACGGGCTGTTAAAATAGGTGTCAAATAGGTATTAAACTAAGGGTGAGAAAAATGTGAAAAATGACTATTTGAGATGTTTGGTATATTTGTTGAGAGCTAGGTTGAAAACAAAGATTATGAGAGTGAAATGGGTGATTTAAAAATTCAATTAGGTGGTTGTTTTGCATTGATTAAATGTGTATGTGAATTTAAGTATAGCGGTTTTAAAAGAAAAGAGCGATAGACGTTGGGAAAGGGTGTCGGTAACGCCAAAACTCTGATTTCTAAATGTTATTATCACATGTGTGAATTTTAATCCAAATGACCTGAAATTTTGCATACATCACTTTTAAATGATGTTTGATATAATAATGTCACTTTCGAATCCAAATGAATCTAATATCCGGTACGAAATGTATAACATGTCGGAAGTGCGATTTTTAGGATTCGGGGTCGAACTGTGTGGAAATGGACCCTTGGTCAATGTGTTTGAATTTATTAATCCTAATTGTGATTAATGTGAGTGATTTTGAGAATTTGAGTAGGAAATGTGATCCCTAGAACAAAAGTGCTAATGTGTGAGTAGATAGTACGGTAACCGGGGTTACTAGGGCACTTTGAGGTGCATCAGTTGCATGCATTAGTGCATGATTAACTATTAAATGTAATAAACATATTGATATTGTAATTATAAATGTGTTAGGTGGAATGAGTGAGATAGTCAGTATTGAAACAAATACGGTGACACCAACATAATCCACCGATAGGGCCATAAATTTGTACATTTGAGATGGGTGTATATCTTTATATGTTTTGAAAATGTTATTATAAGATGATAGTAAATGATATAATTTAATAGCATTTTCTCCAAGATTATGTGCTACTTGCCTATGTGATTGAATGATGCTTTGTACTGTGTATTGTGTATTGTGGAATTGTGGGGCACTATTTGAGACAAGGGCGTCGATGCCTGATCACTGGGCATGCAGTGGTGTGCTAGCACAATGGTGTTCTCGGGAGGTTCAGGAGACACAGATCCATGTGTGATCGATTAATCGATGAGGGGTAGTATGAATGTGATGTGGCTTGTGAATTATCTGAAATTGGATTGATGCTTTTGTTTGATACATGTATCTACGTAGTATCTACCTACTTCAGTGTATTACTATCATTTTCATTTCATATATACTCACTGAGCGCGTAGTTTAGCTCACACACCTACAACTTCTTCTTTTGAAGTACTATAGAGGAGAATGCAGACTGATCCACTGTCCAATTGATTGAGTCTTGTACAATGCTAGTGTGATATCACTCAGGTTGAGTGTTAGTATGACTAATTCCTGGGTTATGTATTATGTTTGTGAGAGATTATTATAATAGGTTAATAGTATATATTTGTAAATAGACTCAACAAGCATACTTTGTGATGTATGCAATGTGGTGTGGGTGTGGGACTTTTTATATGTCTATAACCTGGAGAACAAATGATTGGTGCAGGTGTTATATATATGGTACAGGTTATGAGACAAGTTTTACCATCATGCTTAATGACTAAGGTGATGAGTGGTGTTATTGAACCTGTGGGATTATTTCATGTTTGATTAGTTTAGCTTATAATAATTGTAAACATGTGTATTAAAAATCTAGTCGCATCTCATCCTTGGGAGACCGAGATGCGGTGTGACATTGCAGCTCCAAGAGGGCAGAAAGTCAGCGCAGCTGCGCTGATTTGTAGGACTGCAGCGCATCTTTCAGCTCCTGACGCGAATTCTAACTTGTTTTTGAGTAGAAATTGGACTCTAATGCTACATATATGCGAGGGTTTAAATTGAGATGAGGATATACTGATTTGTGAGGATGCTAATAGGGGGTGAACCAATAATTGATAGGGAATTGAAGGCAAGAATCGAAGGAAATGACACGAAGAATATTAGACTTGAAGGCTAGAGAGGGATTGAAGATTGCAACTAAGTTTTCAGTTTCTTCTCTTACTTTTAGTTTTTGATTTTCGAAGATGTTGATTAATTTGAGAATGATGTTTTTCATTTACGTTATGAACTAAATTTTTATTAAGATTGAAAAGGAACCTGATGTTTAGTTAAATTGATCTACTCTCGTTTCTAATTCTTACTAATTATATATAAGTTGTTTATCATATTTTGTGCTTAATATATGATTGTGTGGCCAACAATTAATTTGATTTCCTAGATGAAATTGGAAGATAAATTATAGGTTTAGATCTGAACATGATGACACACGTCTGGTTAATTTTTCTTAGAATTGAATAGCTACGTTTGTGTATAGGATGTGAATATACTTATATGTTGTGTGTAACTTTTATGAGACTTTGAACTTAATGAATGTAATCCAAATTATTTTGCATAGGAATATAGTAATTGAATGGGGAGAGATATTTTTATCTAACTATTGGAAGAGGTTTGATAGATAATTTTGAGTTCTCAGTTAACAACTTATTTTGATTAATGAACTAGGAAGAGAGTTAGAAAGATTTATACGAAACATTAGGGGAAGTTGTAATCTTAAGTTCCCTTATTTGGTAAATTCAATCCTTAATTATTAATTTTAAATTTTGTTTTTAAATTAATCATTTCATATTTCAATTTCAATTGTTTAAATAAAATCGAATTGATATAAAGTTAGTACTTGAAAGTTATTAGTAATAATTCTCCGTGAGAATGATACTATATTTATCACTTTATTACTTGTTGATTATGTATACTTGCACGTAAATTATCAATATCAAATTCGAACAACAAGTTTTTGACGCCGTTGTTGGAGAATTATTCTAGTAATTATTTCAATATTAATTTCAATCAATTTAATCTTAGTTTAAACTTCTTTAATTTTCTATCTTAATTATTTTTGCAAGCACTCTTGAATTTTGTATGCAAACACGATCTACAGGTCAGGAGCTACTACCGTACGAAGACGAAATCGAAAGAAGGCTCTGAAACTTGTGAAAGCATTGTCAAGAAATAAATAATCAAGAAACTACGACTGAAGATGCATAAAAATCGCTAAGGAATTATGCTATGCCACTTGTTATAGAAATACAATCGAGCATTCAAAGACCTACAATTCAAGCAAATATTTCGAGATCAAGCGAGGTACCATCCAAATGATTCAGAATTTAGTGCAGTTTGGGGGTTTGCCTAACGACAACCCGAATGATCATTTGGTGAGTTTTTTGACATGTCTAAAAACAATGGGATTTCTGAAGATGCGATTAGAGTCTGACTTTTCCCTTTCACACTTCGTGATGAGGCAAAGAGTTGGTTGCATTCATTGCCACCGGGTTCTATTACTACATGGACAGAGCAATTCAAGGATTTACTCTGAAAATGCCCTTACCATGGTATTCCTAAGTGGTTGCAAGTTTAGACTTTTTACAACGAGTTTTTTAGTGCTACTTGAACCAGTATCGATGTAGCTATTGGTGGGCCATTAATGGGAAAATTTTTTGATGAAGCTTACAAGTTATTAGAGATGATGGTTGCCAACAATTATCAGTGGTTCTCTATAAGGATCAATCAGCCAAAGGTAGCATGGATTTATGAAGTTGATGCGGTTACTGCATTGGCTGTGCAGGTTGCTACATTAACAAAAAAGATTGATGCTTTAGAGGTGTAGCCTATTTAGAGTGTGGTCGTTGTTTGTGAATTATGTGCTGGGAACCATCCAATTGATCAATGTACAATTAATCTAGAGTCAGTACAACACATTGGTAACCACCACAGATAACAATATAGCAATAATTCTGACAATTATAAACCTGGTTGGAGGAATCATCCGGTCTTTTCATGGAATAATAATCAAATCCAAACCTCTGCTCTAAGACAATCATACCCATCAGGCTTTCAGAATCAAGCTCCACCACAGTAGGAAAAGAATTTGAATTTGGAGGAGTTGCTTTCCAGGTACATAACATAGAATAAGAAAAGGATGAACAGTCAAGAAGTATCAATTCGAAACCTAGAAAATCAAATGCTAATGCCATTAACAATCGACCTCAAGACACTCTACCTAGTGATATGGAGATTAATCCTAAGAGAGAAGGCAAGGAGCACTGCAAGGCTATTACATTATGAAGCGAAAAAGAGTTACCTGAAGTTGTTGGTGGAACTCCAAAACAATCACTTTGGAGATGATATTAAGGATGAATATAAAGATAACAAGAATATGGAACATGAAAAGAAAGAAAAAGATCCAGTTGTAAGTTCTAATGAAGGCAAACATAGTCCTATTGTGCCTCCCGTGCCATTTCCACAATGTTTGTAGAAACAGAAGTTGGATAAGAAGTTCTCAAAATTTTTGGAAGTGTTCAAGAAGCTCCAAATTAATATCTCTTTTCGCAGATGCATTGGAGAAAATGCCTAACTATGTGAAATTTTTGAAGAAAATTTTGTCAAAGAAGAGAAAACTAGGTGATTGAGACAATGGCACTTTATGGAGGAGTGTAGTGTTATTCTTTAAAAGAAGTTACCACCAAAGCTCAAAGATCCGGGTATCTTTACAATTTCATGCACAATAGGCATCCAGTTTTTTGGGAAAACATTGTGCGACTTAGGAGCTAGTATCAACTTGATGCCACTTTCAATTTATCAGCAATTGGGTTTGAAAGAAGCAAAGCCTACTAATGTTACATTGCAGCTTGCGGATAATTATTCACTAAAGTGGATAATTTCATTTTTTTCAGCTGATTTCATAGTCTTAGATTGTGAGGAATATAGAGAAATACCTATTATTCTTGGGCGACCATTCTTAGCAACAGGGAGAACACTTATCGAAGTACAGAAAGGTGAGCTAACTATGTGAGTCCAAGATCAAGAGGTTACATTCAATGTATTTTTAGCTATGAAATTTCCAAAGGAAGCGGAAGAATGCTTTTGGGTTGATTTGGTGGAATATATAGTGAATGAGGTATTCGTAGGAAACTGTATTTCAGATCCTTTTAAGAACACCAAACTATATAAAGAGAAGGTAAAAAGGTGGCATGATAAGAAGATCATTGAGCAAAAATTTGAGCCGAGACAAGTTGTACTGCTTTTCAATTCGCGGTTACAGCTCTTCCTAGGAAAACTCAAATCAAGATGCTTAGGGCCATTTATTATTACTAAGGTGTTCCCGCATGGAGCAGTTGAAGTTGAGGAATCCAATTCGAAAAGAACTTTCAAGATGAATGGGCAGAGATTGAAGCAATATTGGGGCGGCGACATTGATCATCAAAGGACCTCAATTACCCTTGCCAACTTGGGATAAAACAGGAAGTAGTCAGGCTGAAGACTATAAAACAAGCGCTCTTTAGGAGGCAACCCAAAGTTTAACTTTTAATTTTTATTTCATGTTTATGTTAGTTTAGTTTTTTTTTAAAGAAGTAATTATGATATTATAAAGTTAGTGCATTTTAATTAGTGTGTTAATTGCTTGCAGGTATCGAGGATTGAAGAAAAAAAAAAGGGGTGGAGCTTGCTCAAGCTCACACAAAGAGCTAAGACCAGAAGCCTAGCACCTAAGCGCTCCAAAATAGTGCCCCCAGCACCGAGTTTCTGTTTGGATAGCACTGCAGTGCTACAGGCAGTGCAGCAGCCTGCACCTGTTACCCATATTGTGGTCCCATAGTAGAAAAACAGTGCCCCAGCACCCCCAAACCAGCGCAGCTACGCTGAGCTACTGTCTTGCCAGCACTGCAGCACCACATGCAGTGCAACAGTGTGCACCAACAGCCTACAACGCTGTCCCAGAGCCCTAAACTAGCACCCAGCCCTCCAAAACAACACCCCAGTTCAACTGCCCTTGTCCCTAGCATAGCTACCCTTGTTCCTGATAAAATCAACATTTAAAACCACACTTTAGCGTCACTTTCATAGACAAGAAGCTCACCAACAACTACTTCTACTCTTCCAAAATTTCAAGCTTCTAGAAATCTATTCACCCCAACTTATCTTCACCCATAATTCAAATCAATAACCTTGGATTTCCCGATCTTTTTTTACTCAACAATCTTACCTCTCAGGTGGCATCAATTAGTATAAACTAGCACCAAGGATTCCTCCATTCTCTATGGGTAAAGTTTAAGCTTGTTTAAATGCTTGTGAGAGATTATTGTGTGGTTTATTTGGTAGAGATTATAAGATTTGGGATGACTTAGTAATGAAGAGTTGGGCATTGCACACAATGTGTTTGTTAAATTGCCTCAGGATTCTGGGGAACCATTGGAGCCTCCTCAGCCCACTGCTGCCTCATCTCAGTCGACTATGGAGAGTCTAATTGATGAGATGCGTGGATTGCGTCGAGAAACACAGGAGTTACATAGAGTCACTCAAGAATTACGTAGGGACTCTCGACCTAAGTCAAGACGCAATGATAGACTTGCACATCGCTTGGATTCATTCATAGAGTACTCAATGAAATTCAATTTTGTGATAGTCCAGATGTTAACAACTATGGTTTCAACTCGGGCACGCATCCACTGAAGTTTCCTAGTCCACCTATGTTTCCCGAGTACATTCCCAATTCAGCGGACGATGAGGATGCTAACGATGATGCCACCTAGTGAAGTCTCAGGGAAGTCCTTCATCTTAATTTTTCCTACTTTATACATTGAAGACAATGTTTAGTTCAAGTTTGGGGTGTATGCTTGTTTGCACTTTTAAGTTTGCATGTAGATAGCATGTTTTGCATTTAGATAGCATGTTTTAGTATGACTTGAGCAATGAGTTAAGTGAATTTGATTATGACCAATGATGAATGAGATTAATTGTTAATTCAAGGAAAATTGATGAACATGTTGAGTCTGTAGTTTGACATACTAGTTGGTTTTACACTATTTGTGATCCTTTCATTCATGAGCACATATCCATCTGTTTGGTTAGTTATTATTTAGAGAATTTATTTGGTTAAATGCTTGTGGGAGATATAATTGAAACTCTAGAAAACTTATTTAAGTATCATTCAAATCAAATTGAGGTATTCTTATAAGTTTGGGGGAAATATTGGTTATGATGGGTTAGAATAAAAAATAAAAAATAAAGAGATTTTTTGAAAATTATTTTGATTTGATCCTTCATGAATTATAAGGAAAAAAAATAGAAAAAAAAGAAACAAAAAAGGGGCATGTGGTGAGTAGAGATGGAGCGTAAAATGCACTCACTCAAAAACACGTGTTGAGAATGAGATGGAGCGTAAAACGCATTTGTTCAAGAGAATGCGAGATGGAGTATAAAACTCACTCGCTCAATAGAAAGTGAGATGAAGCATAAAATGCACAAACTGACTGAATGAAAAGAGAAAAAAAGAGAGACATAAAAAAAAATCTTTAGACCTTCTAGTTATGTGTTTTGCCTTAATTAGCAGAGATTGATGTGAAACGTAAGTTCATAGAGTTGATATTGAGTATCTCCTATGAAACATTTGATTACGTAAATGTATTTGGGTGATGACCAGCTTGACAATTTGGATAGGTACATGTATTTAAAGGGTCATGAGCAGAGGTAAAATTAGGGAGTATGTTGAATTGTTAGACTTTGCACTATTTTGAAGTTTCCCGTGAATTATTATTTGTAGTAACTTTTGGGGCCATTATTCAGATTTATATTAATCCATTGCTTGAGTAGTTGGTTGTTAGGGTTAATTTTTATGGTTTTTTTCTTAGTATTTTACTTGAGGACAAGTAAAGATTTAAGTTTGGGGGTATTTGATGATTGAATTTTATACCAACAAATTGAGTATTTTTGGTTTAATGAAATTGAGAATTTTCAAATATTTTATGTTCCTTTTTATTCGTTTTGTGTGTTTTAATATTATTTTGTAGGGAACATGATTTGGAAGGGAACAAGATCATTTGGAAGGAAACAAGGTCATTTGGTAGCTTAAGTGATTGATTATTTGACGACTAAGCAACAAGGGCAGCTGTGGGCATAAAAGGGGATTAGCACCGCAACTCTACATGAAACTCTGTAGCTCCAGGAGGGGAAAGTCAGCGTAGCTACACTGATTTGTGGGGCTGCAACGCATGTTTCAGCTCCTAACACAAATTATGACTTGTTTTTGAGTAGAAATTGGACTCTAATGCTACATATATGCGAGGTTTGAGTTGGCATGAAGATATACTGATTTGTGGGACTACAAATAGAGGGTGAACCAAGAATTGATAGGGAATTGAAGGCAAGAATCAAAGGAAGCGACACAAAGAAGATTGGACTTGAAGGCTAGAGAGAGGTTGAAGATTGTAACTAAGTTTTCATTCTCTTATCTTACTTTTAGTTTTTGATTTTCTAAGATGTTGATTAATTTGAGAATGATGTTGTTTTTCAATTACATTATGAACTAAATTTTTATTAAGACTACAACGGAATCAGATGTTTAGTTAAATTGATCTACTCTCGTTTCTAGTTCTTATTGATCATATATAGGTTGCTTATCATATTTTGTGCTTAATATATGATTGTGTGACTAGCAATTAATTTGATTTCCTAGATGAAATTGGAAGATAAATTCTAGGTTTAGTTATGAATATGATGATATGAGTCTGGTTAATTCTTCTTAGGGTCAAATAGCTGGGTTTGTGTATAGGATATGAACATACCTATGTGCCTTGTGTAACTTTTATGAGAATTTGAACTTAATGAATCTATTCCAAATTATTTTGCATAGGAATATAGTAATTTAATTGTGAGAGATATTTTTATCTAACTATCAGAAGTGGTTTGATAGATAACTTTGAGTTTTCAGTTAACAACTTATTTTGATTAATTAACTGGGAAGAGAGTTAGAAAGATTAATACGGAGCATTAGGGAAAGTTGTAATCTTAAGTTCTTTTATCTAGTAAATTCAATTCTTAATTCTTAATTTTAGATTTAGTTTTAAATTAGTCATTTCATAGTTCAATTTCAATTGTTCAAATAAAATCGAATTGATATAAAGTTAGTACTTAGAAGTTATTAGTAATAATTCTCCGTGGGAACGATACTCTACTTATCACTTTTTTACTTGTTGATTGTGTATACTTGCACATAAATTGTCAATATCAAATTCGGACAACAACAACACATAGAGAACTCACATCGTGCACACACACATTGTATTTGCACTTATTTCTACACAAACCCCTCTAGTCCTCAGGAAAAAACCCCAAATATGTTCGACCAAATACCACAATGTCCTTTCGTTTTCCTATATGTTTAGTCTTGATTTATTCTTCACCTTTCTCAAGTAAATTATGCTTAGGGTGTTTTACATGTTTTTATTATTTATTCTAGCAAGGTGGGTGGATTTCTCTTTCTTTCTTACGCTATAATATTAAGGTACGATGACATTATTAATGTTAAGTTGAGAGAAGTAACACAATAGCAGAGACAATATTAGAGAGAAAGAGAGGGGTCAAAACTTAACCTGCCTCTCATATAAAACTTGTAGTTATAGTTAACTTACAATAATAAGAAAGGCGAATACATTCTCTTATATTAACACATTATATCCTAATACTCTTAATAATTTACACATTAACACTCCTCCTCAAGCTAGACTATATATATATCATATAATCCAAGATTAGAACAAATTGCTATAAGACGTGTACGACTCAATGTTTTGGTAAACATATCTGCAAGCTAATCTTCAGATTTCACAAATGGACTCGTAATCTCCCCAGCTACTATCTTGTCTCAAATAAAGTGACAATCAATCTTAATATGTTTAGTTCTCTCGTGAAACACTAGATTGGTAGCAATATGGATAGCTGTCTGGTTGTCACAGAATAACTGTAAAAGAGGTTGAACTAGAAATCTAATTTCTTGGAGGAAGTGTAGTAGCCAAGTCAACTTACTCGTCGTATGCACCATTGCTCTATACTCAGCCTCAGCACTGGATCTTGCTACCACAGGTTGTTTCTTACTTTTCCATGAGACAATTTTACCTCCTAAGAAAGTACAATAACCAGTGGTTGATCTCTGATCAGAAGAAGAGTTAGCTCAATCAACATCTGAGAAACCTTCCACTATAAGATGTTCATTAGCTTGATATAACAATCCAAGACTTGGGACACATTTGAGATATCGCAAAGTATGAGTAACTGCCTCCCAATGTGGTACTCTAGGAAATCCCATGAACTGACTTACTATACTAACTGCATAAAAAATATTCAGTTGAGTAATAGTGAGATAATTGAGCTTCCCAACCAATCTGCGATACCGACCCAGAGTCTCAATTAGTGCACCATTATCTATCAATAGTTTCTGATTCGGATCCATAGGAACATCAATCGGTCTGCCACCCAGCAAACCTGCTTTCTCTAGCATGTCAAGTACATATTTCCTCTAGGATAAACAAATACCGTGTTTAGATCGAGCTACTTTAATACCCAAAAAAATACCTGAGTTTTTCCAAATCCTTAGTATGAAATCGATCCTGCAAGAAGATTTTTAACTTGGCAATCCCCTTAGAATCATTTTTAGTAATCACAATATTATCTACATACACCATCAATAGGACATATCTAGCATCTGTCAGTCTATGAAACACGGAATGGTTTGTCTAACATAGAAGAAGACCAAACTCTAAAACAACATTTGAAAACTTACCAAACTATGCCCTCGATGATTGTTTCAAACCATACAAAAATTTCCTTAACTGACATACACTCTTACCATATTCCTCCTGAGTAGTAAACCCAGGTGGCTGTTCCATGTATATCTCTTTAACCAAGTCACCATGTAGGAAGACATTCATAGGTCTGAGTAAAGCCCTTTGCAACATGTTGAGCTTTAAGACGCTCCACAGAACCATCTGAATGAAATTTAATAGTATACACCTAATGACAATCAACAGTTCGTTTACTAGGAGGTAAAAGAACGATATCCCAGGTCCCATTATGATGTAAGACATCCATCTCCTCCTCCATAGTTTTCCTCCAACTCAGATCAGATAACACATCCTATAAAACAAGAGAAGACAGGAGGCAAGACATCATATGAAATAAAATGAGCAATGGGATGATTACTAACACACGATCGAGTACCTTTTCAAAGAGCAAGAGGTAAAAAGTTTAAATTACTTGATGTAATAGGATTAGAAGGCGGCAAGGAAGATGGTACGAGCACCTTAGTCGATGGGCGAGGATGATGAGAGTATACATGAAGAGGTAAAGTAGATGGTAACATAGCAGGTAGCAGAATATTCGAAGATGAGGGAAGAGATGGTCATACAAGAGACGACCCAAAGTCCAAATCCAAAGGCTGTGCAGGTGCCAAAAAATATGGAATAGATTCCTCAAATGTGACATCGACGCTAGTAAAGTATTGTTGCAGAAAAGGACTATAGCAACAATACCTCTTCTGTGTGTAGGAGTTTCTAAGAAATACACATTTGGTAGCTTAAAGGTCAAGTTTATCAGGGAATATTTATTTGGAATAACAGGGCACAGGTGACTTCCAACAAATAAAGGTTCTTGTGCTCAGCAACACCACTCTGTGGAGAGGTGTAAGCACAAGAAGGATGATGAATAATGTCAGTTCTACTAAGATAGGCTGAAAAATGATCAAATTCATATGCCTGAGTATTATCAGAACATAAAATACGTATGCGACAACCATACTGAGTTTTTATTTCCTTGTGAAAAGTCTCATATATAGAGAATAATTTAGACAGAGCTTTCATCAGAAACAACAAAGTCACACGAGAATAGTCATATAAAAATGACACAAAATAAGGATATTTATTAGATGAAATATTTTTTATTGGACTACATACATCAGAATGTACCAACTCAAATGGACTAGACACACAATTATTGATTATAGACTGAAATGACACACGGTGATGCTTACTAAATTGACAAGCTTCACAAGACAAAGACGACACATAACTAAGACTAGAAACTTGGCACTTCAGATTCTGGAGAGAGGGATGATCAAGACGACAATGTCATTAAAAAAGAGACAATGAGGTCTGTAGAGCCCGAGTAGGTGAATCAAAATTAAAGTAATATAGTTCACCAGCTTAATGCCCCGTGCCAATCTTCCTCTTAGTCTTGAGATCCTGAAAGACACAATAAGAGGGATAAAAGATTACAGAACAATTGAGAGAACGGGTAATCTTGCTAATGGAAAGTAAACTAAAATGAAATTGAGGAACAAGTATGAAAGATAGAGACATATCAGGACTCAAGTGAGTAGTTCCAAACCTGAAGCTTTAGAACAAGTACCATTAACAAGAGTAACACTACGTGTAGAAGTAGCAGACTAATAAGTAAAAAAATATCAGATGCACCAGTTATGTGGTCAGAAGGGCCAGAGTCTATGATCCAGGGACTGCGAGTGGAGGATAATAAACAAGTGGAAGCAGTATCTGACTGGGCAAAAATAGCAGTGGAGAGAGATGGAACAACCTGTTGGGATAAGAACTGAGCATACTCCTCTCGTGTAATAGTAACCGACCCAGTGTCTGGTGGAGTTGACTGAGGTATGGAAGCAACAGCAGAGGTGTCATTCTGATAGGAAGCCTGATTTGTAGCGCTATAAGGTTTTTTATGTAAATCCCAACAGAAATCAACAGTGTGCTGTCCACGGCCACAGTGAGTACAAGAACGATGTCCACTACGACCCTCATGACCACTCGTACAACCTCCTCGACCATCATAACCACCACGTCTACCTTGATGACCATCACTATGGCTACAAGAAACCATAAGAGCTGAGCGATTAGTGGAGACATCATGATCGATGCCTGAAGTAGACAAAGTAGCACGCTGTACACGAGAGAAAACCTCAATGATTAAGGGAAGAATAGAACCACCCAAAATCTGAGAACGAATAGCCTCATATTCAGGTTTCAATCCTACCAAAAACCTAACAACATTCAAATCCTCATTTTGCTTCTGCCAAACTGCTACATCAGTAGTAACGGATGATAGGTCTTCATCTCCTCACAAACTCTCCAAACATGAGAGTAATAATCCTCAATACTCAGAGTACCCTGCTCCAGCAGGAAGTACTCCTTGCACACCTCATAAGCTTGGGTAAAATTCCCTACACCAGAATACATAGTGGCCAAGTGATCCCATATCTCTTTGGTAGTGTTAAGATAGAGTAGAGTAGAGCTAATACTAGGCTCAATGCTATTCAAAAATAAAGAGATAATCCGAGCATCCTCTTGTTTCCACTGATTATACCCAAGAGTATATTCCTTGGGTTTAGGATTAAGGAAATATTTCTTAAAACCTTTGTCTCGAAGAAAGACTTGAATGGAGCGGGACAATAAAGTATAATTGGTCCCATTGAGATTAATGGAAGTCATGGGACCATTAAGAAGAATCGAAGAAACAAAGGAAGGTGGCACAGATGGAGCAATAACATCTTGCTTAGGTTCCATAATAATATAGCAAATAGTAAACAAGGGCAGGAGCCTTACTGTTGGACCGCTGAACAGAGCAAGACGGCGCAGCTGGACTGTTGAACAGTTAGGAGAAGACCACTAGATTGCTGAACCGGACTGGAGGACCTCGCTGGACCTTTGAGCTAGACCAGAAAAGTCCATTGGACTGCTGAACCAGACTAGAGAAGTCCACTGGACCGTTGAACCGGACTAGAGAAGTCCACTGGACCGCTGAACCGGAGACAAAATAGATGGAACCAGTCTAAAATTGATTGAACCAGGACTGAACCGGTGCAAACTCACTGACCTGGGATTGAATCGAACTTGAACCGGTCTGATTTGTGGCTACTGGATATGAGCTATTTCCTGGATATGGGTCTTGATTCGGGTATGGATTTGGATTTGGACTCGATTCTTGACTTGAATCTGGATTTGGGCCGGGCTTGGATCTGGATTTGGATATGTTACCCAAACTCAAAATCGACCCAGTTTGAGTGGGTCGTCTTCTTCACCAACAAGCCCTAATGCTCCTTCAATGTCGACTGCGATGAACAACCAACAAACAACAACCACACCGATGACGCCTCACCAATTGACTACCACCAGCCACCAAAAAGCAAAAACTCGAAGCCACCAATGTCGACCACACCAGTCGACTACCACCACCACCTGACAAAGACCACAATGAACAGCACAAGACCACCAACACCACCACCAGTCGACTAGACCAGTTGAACACACATGTCAAACTCTGGCAGTAGTCACAGCGACAATAGTCACACAACCACGAACCAGAAGAGTTAATATTTGTATTTTTTTTTTTTGCTCTGATACCATGTTAAGTTGAGAGAAGTAATACAATAGCAGAGACAACATTAGAGATAAAGAGAGAGTTTAAAACTTAACCTATCTCTCATACACAACTTGTATTTATAGTTAACTTATGATAATAAGAAAGACGAATAAATCCTCTTATATTTATACATTATACCCTAATACCTTTAACAATTTACATATAATACCCTAATGCTCTTAACAATTAACGTGGGCCTTTAAGTTGATGGGAGAAATATTACAATTGTGTTAATCTCTCTCAGTCTCAGGTAACTCTCTCTCCCCCTATTTCTCTCATACAAAACAACAAACATTCAGATAGGGTTCTTTCTTTGTCGTGTTGTATTGGTTGTGGTTTATTGAGAATAACCTGGTGGAGTGTCTATCATATCTTTGGTTTGAAGAATTAATACCATTTTGGAGATTACATTTTGTACACACGCACATAGATAGTTTGTTATTTTTATTTCCATTCGACTATATGTTTACATCTTTATTAATTTTCACTTTTTGGGCTTTCTCCCAAGATGTTTGAAAAAATTACTGATAGTGATTTGATTTCCTAATTTTTTGTGTCTTGTGAGTTGTTTGATGTTTTCAACTATTGCTTCCTTGGATTTTTATTTTTTTTTAAGACTAATTTATAGTTTAGTACTTTGTTTTTTATTAAAGGAGTAGCACATCAATTATTGTAAGCTCCTTTAGCTTCATTACCAATTTAACCATTGATTAGTTCAATATTTAATTCCATTTTTTTGGTTTTTTAATAACTATTTTTTTTCAATTGAGTTATTAGTTGGTAGCATCCATTGTTAATCCTACTATTTAGCTCTAATGACATATGGTTGATTATCTTAATGCTAGATCTCTCTATGACTAATGTCATCCATTTTTCAATTTTGATCCCACTATGATTACTATATTCAGTTGGTTTACTTGAATAGAAGACCTTCTTATTTTCCAATTCACAATTATCTATAATATAAAAAAGAGTGACTTCAACAAGCTCATCCTATGGTCTCAAATAAACTCATCAAAAAGCCACCAACATCCATCTTTCACTCTCCCTTCTCTCTCTCTAGTACACCATCTTCAACAACACCACCATCGCCAGGACCTAAAAGACACTGCCACCGCCACTGTCGCCACCATAGCCACACCTCTCCCAATTATCCCTCTTCTTTGTCTCTCTCTCTTTCTCAACACACTCATTCTTTCTCTCTCTCTCTCACACACACACTCTCTTTTAAAAAACCCCCCAAGCTCTCCCCCTTCGACGACACTCTAGTGAACCTCTCTAAGGTTAGTCTCCTCTCTCCCCCTCTTTTCTTTCCTTCTACCTCTCTCTTCTCAACCTTTATTTCTCTACGCAAAATCCAACGAGACCCACACACACACACTAACACGCTCATTGGCCACACACTCAAATGCACAAATAATTTCAAAATTAGGGCTTCTAATTGGAGTAATTTAATGTTGTTAATTTTTAGTTAATAAGGTCTCAAGTTTTTCAGCAAAATGCCTGAAAAATTTCTTGACTAAGGTGGGGGCTCTTACGAGTGTGGGATAGAAGTAATTTGAGAGATTGGTTTGGTGGTGGTCAGGTTTGATGTGCATATAGAGGTGGATGGTTGATGGTAGGTGGTAGGTGGTTGTGTTAGTGGTTATGGATAATTGGTTGTGTCAATTATGTGGTTTGGTGGGTCTATCATGGTGGTGTTGGGTATATGGTGTAACTATGTAAAACACTAATGATTATAGGTAATGGGTTATGCTATGGGTGGTGATGGTGTTGGTTAATGGCTATAGGTAGGGGTTGTGCTGATGGTTTTATGTTATTTTGGTGGTTTTGGAGATATGGTGTAACTGTCAAGCCATTCTCCCCAAAATACTCCCATTTTAATTCTTTCTCTAACCGGCACCCCCGTGTCTCAAAAATGATTGTATTGCTTCTGAGAGTGGTAAGTTGAATTAAATTTCTGTATTGAAATTTTTTTGGTGATTTTGTTTGAATTTAGTTGCTTCAAATGTTAATTTGGTGGATTGTGTTTTGTGTATTTGTTTGTATTAGGTCCTGTGATCGTGCGTTCATGTAGTGTTTGAGCTTTGTTAATTTGGTCGGAAGATTCAAAAAGGGTTTTTTCCATGTATCTTTGTCATGTTTAGGATTTTTAATTTCTTTGAATTTTGTTATTGGTTGGTCTTTTATAAGTTATAAATTTGTTAGCATTGTTTTGGGGTCTTTTTATAAACTTCATCATTTAATTAATGTTCAAAATTTTCAATTATTGAATGCCTTATGTTTTTTCCCTTTAGTTTGTGTTTCACACAATTTGGGGAACATTAGATTTGTGTAGATCGGGTATGACAAATAACTATTTTGATTTTTTTGAGTTATCAATACTATGTGCTTTGGTAAATGTTGTTTATTTTCAAGAATTAGACATTTTGTTTTGATTTCTTATGCTTTTTGTATTTTTTTTGGTTTGATTAGAATGTCTTAAATTTGTAGTGCATAGTATAGTGTTCCACATTAGGTCATCAAGTTGAATTTTTTGGTTCTTTCACTCCTTTAGATTGAACTTCTTGAAAAATGAATTGGAACCATATCGAGTTTAAATTCTAATTTTTGAATTTAGTTGGTGACCGGGTGGACTGATTATTATTCTTAGTATGGTTATTTATAATCTTATTTTTCTTTCTTAGGTGGAAGGTGTCTACGGTTTTATGAAAGGTATTACTGTAAACCCCCACATTCTTATCTTTATATAGTAACGTAATTATTTTGAAATGCTCATATATGTAATGATGTAAGCATGAACTATATAGATTGCAAGAGTAGAAATAAAAATGTTAGGTGAGTTAATATGGTGTGAAGTGGAAGTTAGGAAGTATTCTAGAGTTAAAGTACATTTAGATAGAATTCGGGTAGGAAGGAATTTGACACTATTTTAGTATATAGACCATAAATTTTTATCTTGATGTCCGTTTGATCTAAAATTTGTGTAGTAGACACTAGACTTGCAGGGATACAAAAGCGTGTTTCAAGAAAAGTTTCCAAATCGACCTCTAAATAGGCCAAAACTTCACTGAAAATTCAGATAAAAATGGGAGTCCGCTCAAACGTGAATAGATCTGTTCGAACGACAGTTAGTCCTAATACTTTTGTGTCTTATAGAACTCTAATAGAAAAACAAAAGTACTGGTAGTAAACAATGTTCAAACACCAAAATGACGTTCGAATTTAAAGTAGAGAGGTCGAACATCAACCTTTAGCTAAAACTTGAGGTCGCGATTATGAGTATCAAATTTGTGCCGATTGGATTGTTTTCTCATACTTTAAATACCCAAGGATGTCTTCCCTGACCCTATTTCATCAATTCTAACCTTAGAGAGTCTTGGAGAACAAGAAAAAAGAGGAGAAACACGAGATTAAGGGGGAATTTCACATTGGAATGGATCAAACACGCTAGGTTTTCACACAAACACTACAGAATCGAGGTAGAGGTTTGGTCCTAAACTTTTTCATTGAAGCTAGGATTAATATATATCTATGTTTTGATTCTAAATCGTACATCTATGTTATGAAATCATTGTTTATTGGTTTTTTTTTTTAAATTGTATCATGTCTTGAATGAGGTTATCGTTTGATAGCCATAAAAACTCTCGTTCTTGTTATCAAAACCCTTGTTTTTAAAAAATATAGATTTTATTCTTGACATTCCATTATTCTTGATTTAAAAGCTCTAGCGTTTTATTTAAATAATAAAATTATATTTCTTTATGATCTCTTGCATATTTTCTTGAGTTATTCTGGAAACATACTTGTGAAATTATGGTTCTTAGTTTACTTGTGGAATTATTGTTTTTGGTTTACCTGTGATTTGGTGAATTAGTTTGATATTGTATCTCTTGTATGGATGTTTTGATGAACATGAGTGGCCGTTGACCGCGTATTGTAGCGTGGGTAGATGCATTTTTTATTCCGAATGAGTTTGAAAGTTCTCTACCACTCGTAGTGGGGTTGGTGCATTGTAATGACTAAATCACTATTCACTCACGGGTATTGAGGCTGAGGGCTAGTATACTATTCCTAGGTTAGATTCATCACTGCCAATGCGTCAGTATACGCACTTCCTAAAGTTGTGTATCCTTGCGAGGATTGGGTATGTGTGTGGGCCAGGATATTCTCAATGTGTCTATTCATGCGAAGTCTTGCTACATACTTGAGATACATTGTTGGTAATGGTTTGTAGTCTGAAAGTTGGTTTTGCTTCTTCATTTAATTTATTATTGCTATGTAAACTTGAGATCTAATAAACTGTCACTGTTTTGTTTCAAAAGTTATATACATATGATATTTTGTAAAACTAGATCGACATGTTTTATATGTTTTTAAAACCTTGTTTGAGCTTGAGAGGATTTTCCTACAGAGCTTAGTGCTCACCCCCTAAAAAAACATATTTTTTTATATTTTTGTCTAGAGGAAGATTTTGGATTGGATGAGTAGGTAAATTGGGAAGCTCAGATCAATGGAAACGTGGATCCCGAGATGGATGTTTAGAGCTATTTTCTTTATGTTCTAGATTGGGGGGCTGATTATGAGACAATATTAAGGATAATGTTTTATTTCTTTCGCAGCAAGATAATATATGATTTTTGGATGTAATTGCCATGGTTTGGCATATTTATTTTAGATTATGCTTTAGTTGTTATGGATGATGAGTGAAATTTCTTTTAATTTATGGATTTTATTAGTTGCTCTCATAATATGAATGGTTATGGATGATAATGCCTTCCAGGGTGGATTTTGGAGTGGTACATGTTTGGTATCATAGCCCAGAAATTAGGTCTTACATGGGAGATATATGTTATGGATTACCAATAGAGAGGTAAGACTAGGTTGAATGGAATTGTTGACTTAAATCTTATACAAGTCGTATGCTTTGGATTAAAGTGATAGTTAGGATTTCTAGTACATTAAGGAAACTAAAATGTAACTTGATGTGCATAATGGACGGTGGACATAAACGTGGATGTGGATGTGGAGGTCATGCAAAACCACCACCACCACCACCTCCAGATGCCATGAATGACATTTATTAATGCCTAAGGGAGTTAACCACTCTGGTACAAAACCATAATGGAAACAACAACCATAATGGGGGAGTTCAACCATTAGCTCCTACACCGGGCAACAGGGACGAGAATATAAGGATGATAGTTCTTAGAGAATTTTTATGGCCACGCCCAACTATTTTCCAAGAAAGCCCTCACCATTTGGATGTGTATAAATGGATTTGTAGGGTGAAAAAATATGTGATAGAATGGGAGTTGCAGAGGATCTGCGGGTTGGCCTAGCTACATATCTACTAGAAGGGGATGTAGATCATGGCTGGGACTCGGTGAAAAGAATGAGGAACACTGATTCTATCACCTAGGAGGATTTTGATTAGATATTCCAAGACAAGTATTTCCCTGAATCGGTTAAGGAAAAATGAGTGCAGATTTTCTGGCTCTAAGACACGGTAGCATGATGGTGGCGGATTATGAGAGAAAGTTTGATGAGCTATTTTGTTATGCCACAAAGTTCATATCTATTGAGGCCAAGAGGGATAAAAGATTTGAGCAGGGCTTGAGGCCTTCCATAAGGGAGAAGTTTGTGGCTCACAAGATTCGGGACTATGGGGATCTAGTTGACAGAGTTACATGGTGGAGAGAGACATAGAGGAAAATCTGCGGTGATAAAACTTGGCAAGGGGAGGTCCCATCAAGACTAGTGCTAGTAGTAGTGGAGTACAGAAGGCGGCACCATATTGTTGCCCAGACCAGGTGGTTGGGCAGAGACTTCTGGCAGCTTGAGGAGTTGACGGCTTATCGGAGAAGGTATGAATGGACCCAAGGGCCTGCTTTGTGTGTTGAGGTTTGGGGCATGTTCGTAACCATTGTCCACTCTTTTCACCCCAAAAGAATACCCAAATGGCAGGACAGACAAATACAAATAAGCCACCACTACAGAAGCCACCATAGCAGAAATCTTCAAGAGCTATAGCACCAGCTGGTACCAATCGAGGAAGAGTTTTTGCTTTGACCCAATAGGAGGAATATGCTTCCAATGCAGTAGTGGAAGGTATTGTTCTTCTTTATAACTCTTGGGCACATATTTTATTTGATCTTGGTGCTATTCATTCCTTCATATGCACGACATATGCTACTACATTGGGATTAAAATTTGAGAATTTAGAACATGCTTTGAGTATTTACTTGCCTACAGGGGAACGGTTGGATACTAGAAGGGTGTGTGCTTCGAATTGGGGAGCAAGAATTAATTGTAGACTTGGTTGGATTAGACATGAATGGTTATGACATAATATTTGGGATGAACTTGTTGTCCATTTTCCATGCGGTAGTGGAATGTTTTTGTAAACGGATTTTATTTCAATTACCGAGAGGGGTAGTTTTCAGTTTCATTAATGATCAAAATTCTTTCAACCCATATCCCACTATGGGTAACTGATTCTTGAAAGCTAAGGTGGGGAGTAATTTGAGTTTCTTAGTCAGCTTAATGGGAGATGATCAAGATAAATCCCAATCTGACGAGATATTGATAGTGTCAATTTTTTTGGATGTCTTCTCAGATGAACTACCAGGGTTACCCCCATAAAGATAGATTGAGTTTACAATTGATCTATATCTAGGAATCGAACCCATATCCATTGCTCCCTATAAGATGGCACATTTGGAGTTGAAAGAGCTAAGAATGTAGTTGGACCAACTATTGACTATTGGGTTTATTCGTTTGAGCACTTCACCGTTGGGAGCACCTGTCCTCTTTGTGAAGAAGCATGATGAGACCTTCAGGCTTTGTACGGATTATAGGAAATTGAATCGATTGACAGTGAATAATAGGTACCCCTACCTAGAATTGAAGACTTATTTGATCAGTTGATGAGTTCTAAGTATTAATCCAAGATTGACCTTCATACTGGTTACCATCAACTTCGAATAAAGGAGGAGGATATTCCAAAGACTTCCTTTTACACAAGGTGTGGTCATTTTGAGTATACAATTATGCCTTTTGGGTTGACGAACGCTCCTACAGCCTTTATGGACCTAATGCATCATGTGTTTAGAACTTATTTAGATCAGTTTGTTATTGTCTTCATTGATGATATTTTAATTTATTCAAAGACACAAGAGGAGCACGTACAACATATTCGGATGGTGTTGCAAGTGTTATAAGAGCATCAATTGTATGCAAAGATGAGAAAATGCGAGTTTTGGATGAAGGAAATAAAGTTCCTTGGGCATGTGGTGTTAGAAGAGGGAGTAGTTATAGACCTTGTAAAGATTGAGGTAGTGAAGATATGGGAGCAACCTCAGAATGTCACTGAAATATGGAGTTTTATGGGTTTGGCATACTATTACAGGAGATTTGTGGAGGGGTTTTCTCTCGATTGGCAATGCCAATGACCCAACTTACGAAGATAAGGGTAAAGTTCTTATGGTCTGAAGGAGAAGTTGACCACGACACCAATACTTATGTTCCAAATAGTGGTGAAGGCTATGACGTGTACACATATACCTCTTTATGGGGTTTGGATTATGTGTTAATGTAGAATAGGAAGGTAGTCGCTTATGGCTCGAGATAGTTGGTGATTCATGAGTAGACTTATCTTATCCATGATTTAGATCTTGTAGCTATGGTGTTTGCTCTCAAGTTGTGGAGGCGTTATTTGTATGGAGAGAAATTTTAGGTCTACTTTGATTATAAGAGTTTGAAATATTTCTTCACTCAGAAGGATCTCAATCTTTGACAAAGACATTGGATCAAGTATTTAGAGGATTATGATTTCACCCTGAATTATTGATTAGTACATAAATTTAGCACATTACTATGCCTTTTTAGGACTAATTGTACTTTGATGGAGTTTAAGTGATGACATTTCAGGTCTTAAAGTGAACAAGGGCTCAAGGACAACAAATATCACACTTGGATGTAACACCAGCATATTGGGGGACAAAATTGGAGAAGCTTGAAACAAAGTAAGAACGTTCGAACACCAACTCACGTTCGAACGTCCACTTGAACTATGAGAAGACCAAACCGCTAAAACATGGAGTGTTGCAGCCAAGAAGGAAGACCCTGAGGTACTTGAGTACCATGTCCAAATGAAAAATCACGTTCGAACGTCAATTTGAATTGATTGAAGACCAGGATGATGAGTGCAAAGTGTCAATATGTTCATGGAGTGTGGAAATAGGTTTTCACAAAAAACCACAGACCACTTGAGTGAGAAGGTTAGGCCCCATCTGGCGTTCAAACACCCATAAAGTAAAGACAAAAGAAACATTCGAACTCTAAACAAAGTTCGAACACCTATAAACAAAAAACAGAAACTACGTTCGAACACCAGATCACATTCAAACATTCTCCACAGACAGGCTGCAAAGTTATTGATCTTCTCTCCGGACATTGGGACTTTCACTTGGACTTTAAATGCCTTGTACTATTCCTCCACACTACTTTGATCTCTCCTCCTTACTTATAAATACTCCTATTGTGGGAGCTTGAAGGGATACTTGGTAGAGAGCTAGATAGAGGCTTAGACTCCCACTCATGTAGCTAGTCTTAGATGTATGTTATATTTGCTTGTATCAAGGGAGTTAGTTCATCTTTTGGTTGAGGAAGCAACCCTCTAAAAGTGACTAGCTTTCTTCTATTTTCATTATTTATGTCTTTCACTTCCATTGCTTGAGCTTCATTATTTCTTAGAAGAGTTAAACTCTTCCACTTTTCTAGAGCTTTACCAAATTTGTGAAGGGTGGATCGTGATTTACTCATTCTTCGTCGAAGATCGGCTCTTTGTTTAGTGTGTTTCACTTTCTAACTCCTCTACTTGGAGGTATGCCTATCACCCACTTTTCTAGCTTTACCAAAGCCATGAAGAGTGAGTAGTTCCTCATTTATTCTTTAGTAAGAGGTGATGAACATGTATTAATCATCCAGAAGTTATATTTGTGCATTTCCTTTATGCTTTAATGCTTTATATTTCACTTGCTTATTGAATGATTGATTGCATCTAGCAAAGCTAAGGTACTTTGTATAACCGTGGGTTCTTTCTATTCACAGATGACTATTGCATAGAAAGACCCATTGGTTCAAGGCAAGTACCCCCATTAGATCTTCTTGACAACATTTCAACCTTCACCATTATTGTGCTTTATCTAAAGAATGGAATATTAATACCATGGTTGGATGCCTTATAAAAACACTTGCTTGTTTGTAGACGAGTTGAGTCTCGGCATATACAATTCTTGTAAACTTCTAGAAAGACATCAGAACCATGAGCCTAATTCTCACAGTCCATCTTTATCTTCTGATTAACTTGTTGTTGACATGAGAGTTAATTGAGTTATAAAACACAAATATAATAAACCGGATGATCAATTACATATTCTAATCCTCAAACTAAAGAGTGGTTGTTACCTTTGATAATTTATCTTATATTTTGTCTAGAAAAAAATCAATAGGAAAGAATCTTATATTCTATCCAGCAAACCCCATAACTTCAAACTCTCAAGGTTTCCAGTTACTTGGTCTCTGTCACTACTTACTTCAAAACACCAATCATAGTTTCTAGTGGATTTGACTCCAGACTTAATTGGATTATTACTATAGCTTGATTGCCTACATTTGGGTGTACACATTTCAGATCAAGTCAACTTTTTGGCGCTATTGCAGGGGAACCATAAAAAGTGTTTTAATGTAAAAGGTAAAAAAACCTCTCTTTTTGTATATATATTTGTTTTACTGTGTATAAATTTATTTTAATTATTTTTATGTCTGAGTACGCTCCTCACTATCAAAATTTGGGGGCAAAGTCTTATGGGTCTGTGAATTAACCATAACCACCTCCACCTAGATCAGTAGGAGACTCTTGTGAAAGTAGAATGACAAATGATGAGAGACGAGGTGAGGTTCCTGTTAGAGAGGGAAAATGCCTAAAATTTGAACCCTGTGGGATTACTTAAATCCCATAAGAAATAGTGTACCCTCTTATTTTATCTTTCCTGAAGATGCACCCCTTTTTACTGTAAAGATGGGGACAGTTCAACTATTCCCTTAATTCCATGGACTCGAAACAGAAAACTCATATCTGCACATAAAAGAGTTTGAGGAAGTATGTGGAACATTTCAAGACAATTATGAGCTAGCCAAAATGAAACTTTTTTCATTTGCTCTAAAGGATAAAGATAAGTAATGGCTAAATTCTTTAAAAGCTCTTTCAATACCTGACTGGTGGGCACTACAAAATAAATTTTTCAGAAAATTTTTCCTTCTACATTGCACTAATGCACTGAAAAGGTAGATCATGAATTTTTTGATCAAATAAGGAGAAACCTTTTACCAAAGTTAGGAGAGATTCAAGGATCTACTCTAGTCCTACCCACACCATGCTTTTGAGAATTGGACTTTGGTAGGATTCTTTTATGACTCCATGCCCACTAGACTATGTCAGTTTGTCGAAATGACTGCTCAAGGAGAGTTAATGGGTAAGAGTTAGAAGAGACATTCAATTTTTTTGTTACCGTATTTGACAGTTCTCAAATGTGGGACTTAGCCTCCCCTACCATTATTGAAGCCAAACCATCTACTACCCAAGGGGGTAAGTATGTCTTGAGAGATGACGATGACCTAAGAGAAAAAATGTCTATCCTATCTCGAAAGATTGAAGCTTTAGAGATGAAAAAAGTTTATCAAGTTGATATTAGCTCTCCCACAGAACAAGTGTGCGGGATCTGTGCGCTGACAGGACACCCTACTGGGGAGTGTCCTACCATTCCCGCATTCAAAGAGGTTCTGTTGGAGAAAACAAATGTAATTTCTAACTTTAACCAACCTTACTTCAACCCATACTCTAAAACATACAATCCAGGGTGACGGAACCACCCAAACTTTAGTTGGAGAAACACACAACCAACTCCAATGAACCAACAACAAGGTTCACACCCACCACCTCAAGGACCTCCCACGTATCAATCATACCAACCACCACAAAGGAAGAGTGCTTCAACTTTAATATTGTAAACCCAAGTGCAGGTTGAGTGAAGTAATATATTTCTCGAAAGAGCGAGGTCGAACCTTCAAGGAATTGTAGCAAGAAAACAATCACATAAATATTAAAACAAACTAAAAAATAACTGATTTTTTTAGAGAATTGTTGAGTGAAAAAAAATTGACTTAAATAATTAAAATAGTAATATAAAAAAAATACTAGAGCATCAGGTAGACCCTCTCAATTTCATACAATAATGATTAAAGACTCAAATATTCAGTTGAGACAAGAATCAGATGTTGGTTGATTCAAGTAACAAGTCAAGTAAGAAAACCAAAAGTTATAATCAAAAGATTATTCAGAAACCTGAATAATCAACCAATTATATTATTTTATGAAATAATGATAATTTCCTCAAGCGTGGAATAACCAATTATTTACTAGCAGGGAAATTCAAGCAATCGATGTACATGACATAACGACTCAAGGATTTTTACAAATCAAAAACTTTGCTATAAGATTAAAAGTTAAATTAACAAAATATCATAAATTATTAAACTCAGAATCAATAACATTACCGTACTTCATTGAGATGTTCTCTCCTATCCCTAGCTTAACCTTCTAGCTAGACATGATGAACTAAAACAAAATAAAAAGATGGGAAAAAGAATAATCCTAATCCTCATCATATCTCTCAATAGGTGAAAGCCCTTATTTATAATAAAATAAATCCTAAGTACAGGTAGAAGATATAAGGTTGGCTTGGAAGGAATTTCTTTCCCAAAAAGAAGTCTTGTAAGGTTAAATTCTGTTCATAAAATCTTTGGGGGCAGGTACAAAATCTGTCCAAACTTTGAACTTGAATTGCGCATAAAATTAAATACAAATCCACTTTTGTAGGCCTCACGATTGCATTTAGCATATGCAACAAGCCTTTAAACCCCTAGGTTCCTCCTAGTGGGCGAGTATAGTCTCAGGAGGGTTTCTAGATATGATACCCACAAACATGACCCTGTGATTAAATATCTGAATAATAATTTTATAACACAAATTGCTACCACAATATAAATATTCTGAGCTACAAGCCTTTTTATAAGCACATGCAAAGCAAAATATAGAACTTACACGCTATATAAATGTATGCACTTATTATGTTCCCATATAAAATCATGTGTAGTGTGAATTAACTATACTAAGTTAGCAATTTGTTCGGTAATTATCTCTACAACCATCAACTATTCGTTTCAATGCCAAATCTCACTAGATAATTCACTCATAAAAAATTCTTTTAGATTATAGTAACTATTCCCTCAAATATCACATGTGAGAAGAAGATATTTAAGTCAAAACAAAATAATGCTCACATGTTCCATTAAAAAAAACTTAATCTAAAAGAAAAGGATTTGACATAGTCTCATGAAAGGAAACTAAATCACAATATATAAACAATCACCATTCTCTTTTTTATTCACACGAGTCATGCATCCAATAATACACACTTGAGATCAGATAGGACTTTATTTAAGGTTGTAATGGAGCCTTGGGATTAGGGTTTTGAAACGAAGGATATTCAAGAATTCAAAAAGCTATCCTGAGAGAACATTTACATTACACAACCAATCTTCTTTCCATAATCTTTCACTCTTCACCCTTCAGAAGCACAATTTACAACACTTGCTCATATTTTTTCAACTCATGCTTGCTATTTTTCTCTTATTTTTTTTTTCACTTTTTTTCTTTTTCTTAGCAAGACAATTGAATGAATATACTTTTTTTTTAGTAAGACATCTCATGCAGATATTCACAAATATGCAAATTTTTTTACTATTTTTGAACATTTTTTCCCAGCCAACATCTCCCAAATTACATAAACAATAAAAAGCTCAATCTCGGGATAATCAAGGGTAAAAGATATTATATTTTTTCATTGGCTTGATTATTAGATGTTAGGTATAAAAAAAAAAGATTTTGAGTCATAGGCTCAATCATGGCTTCTAGGGATAGTAATATTCAAAGAATAAGACTTAGGCTCAAATAATATCAAAGATGACCTAAAATCATATCTCAAGAGTTTTTGATAACAAACTTCCCATGCAAATAATTTAAAGTCAAGCAATCATTTATAATATTGGTGTTGACTAAAACAAAAATAATGAGACTATTAAAGGAGATTAGCTGAATAAAAATATTCTTTACTGAATAAATGTAAAAAACCCTCCAAGACAGATTAGATCAACACTCACTAGAATTTTTATGCATCTCCACTATATGTTTCAAGTTCTCAAGGTAAAATACCTAATAAATTTTCAACTTGGTAAAATCTAAAGTGCACAAATTGTGAGTTTTTATAAGATCATGATATGAGATATAAAAATATATAATAAAGTTCTATATGATACTTAAACAACTGAAAATTTAAAGCCACGCAAATTATTTCTATATTGTGGTGTCAAATTATGCATAAAAATGTTATTTAGATATTTAATAACCAATTTTTTTTATTTTTTTAGCAAAGTAAATAAACTTAAAAAAACATAAACTTGGAATTTTCACAACACAAAACATACCCATACCCCAAACCTAAATCCAACATTGTCCTCAATGTAAAAATAAGTACCTTAATGCTCGATAAAAATAATGAATAAAGATCAAAAGGAAAGGAATACCTATTGCCGCAACAACTCTAAAACCTAAAAATAAAAACTCAACAAACCAAAAAAACTATAAATTGAAACAAACAGAAAAAAAACTAAAATTAAACAAAAAAAAAAAGGAAAATCTAACTACTATGTACAAATAAAAATAAAATCTCACACTCAATCTGGCTTAAAGTCCGATTTGAATATGCGACCATTTCTATCTTCATTTAAGTCAAGCTTGGGAGCTTTATCACTAGATAGAACTGGTGGATTAGTTTTTGGTGGAAGCTCCTCAAATTTCTGTCTCTCTCTCATTTCAAGTACCTCAAGTGGATCAAATAAAGAAGAATCATATACTCTTCTTGGAATAAGAAACTCAATCATATTAATCTCATGCACATCCTCATCAACATCCCTTGGTTGTTTGCACACATTAAAAATATTAAGCTCAATGTCATATTCCCGAATGTTAACTTCATCACACCATTCCTGCAATTAATTAGGGCATTTGAAGTAGCTAGGAATGGTTTACCTAATATAACAGGAATTTGAGCATTAGAACTTAACACAGCTTGAGTATCCAAAATTATAAAATCTACAGGAAAGTAAAAATTATCAACCTTTACTAACACATCTTCAACCATACCCCTTGGTATTTTTACTGATCGATCAACCAACTGAAGTGTAACCGAAGTGGGATTTAACTCCCCTAACCCTAATTGTTCATATACTGAATAAGAGAACAAGTTCACACTAGCTCCCAAATCCAATAAAACCTATTCAATTTTGTGGTTACCTATAATACAAGAAATGATGGGGCAACCCGGGTCTTTATATTTTGGTGGAGTCCTATGTTGTATGATGAAAGATACCTACTCAGTCAAAAATGCATTCTTTTGCATATTTAATTTCCTTTTAACAGTACACAAATCTTTCAAAAATTTTGCATAAGAAGGTATTTGTTTAATGACATCCAACAAGGGGATATTAATTTTCACCTGCTTAAAAATTTCTAACACATCATTGTGCGTGTTTGGCTTGATAGAAGCAAGTAATCTCTGTGAAAATGGTGCAGGAATAACATATTTTTTAAGCTTATTGATTTCAAATTGGTCAAGTTTATCACCACTCTCAATAGGTTTTGAAATTTCATCAGATTCTTGAACTTTAGTATGAATAGTTTTGTCAATTAGTTTCCCACTACGAAGTGTGGTGATTGACTTTACTTGCTCATGAATAGTGTCTGATGTGCCCATTTCATTCACATTGAATTGACCTTGCGAATTTGGTTGGGGTTGGGCTGGAAACTTACCCTTTTTCCTGATGGCATGGGACAGTGGTCAATTTAGTGAGTGTACTCCTAATATCATTTATAGCCTGTGTGGTCTGATTGAGTGTACTCTTGATATCATCAATAGCCTATGAAGTTTGTCTGTTATAATTTTCCTGCTGATTGTTAAAGTTTATCTAATGATTGTTAAAGTTTGTCTGACTTTGCATGAATTGTGACAAAACTTCCTCAATATCCCTCTTTGGGGGTGGAACATAGGGTACAAAATTAGAGAAATTTTGTTGAGGTAATTGTGATGCATGATTCTCACCTAGGGTTGTATGTATTTGAATAAGGATTATTATAAGGTTTTGAGAAAGTATTTGTAGCATTTGCTTGATCATGCAAAACTTCTTTTAAAATAGGCCATGTTGGACACTCCTTCATAGGGTGTCCAGGGATCTCAGTAAAACTACAAACCTCCTCAACGGGTATTGTGTCAACCTCATTAACCCTTTTGAATTCCATGACATCTACCCTCCTAGCTAAGGTGGCAATTCTAGTCCCTAGGTCATCCTCTTCCCTCAGCTGGTATTTACCCCCAGTTGATGATGATGATTGTGTGGTCTTACCTTTAGTAGGTTCTTGAGATGTAGTATCCCAAGATTGTGCATTCTCGGCTAACTGGTCTAAAAAATCTAAGGGCTCATCAGGTTCCTTATTCATAAAATCACCATTACACATCATTTCTACAAACTGATGCATTTATGAACTCAATCCTTCATAAAAGAAACTTATCACACGCCAGCTTTCATAACCATGATGTGGACAAGATGCAAGGAGGTCTTTTAATCTATCCCAACTTTGATAAAAATTTTCAGACACTTTTTGAGAAAAATTCATGATTTGTCTTTTGACAGAGTTTGTGCGATGCAAGGGAAATTTTTTCTTTTAGAAATTATTTTTGCATCTCAAGCCATGTACATATGGTCCTAGATTTAAGTGAATATAACCGAGTTTTAGCCCTTTCCTTTAATGAAAATGGAAACAACTTTAACCTGATTGTATCCAATGAAACATTATGATCATGGAACATAGCACATACTTCCTCAAATTCTCTAATATTTAAATCAGGATTTTCTGACTCTAAGCCAAGAAATTTTGGGAGTAATGGAATCATGCCAGGTTTAAAGACAAAATTTGTGGCATTTAATGGAAAAACAATGCAAAATGGTGTAGTGTGACGTGTAGGTTGTAGATAATCATGCAAAGTCCTACCATGATTAGCATTTAAATTATCCACATCGTTCTCATTATGATTACTTACTCTATCAATATGATCCTCATGTTCAGGAAGATTATTTTGTCTATTCATATAAGGATCAACAGCCATTGTGTGCAAAGAACGATTCAAATTGAATGAACCAAATAGATTTCCAAACAGAGTATCAAAATCTTCTCTTATTAAATGACCACTTGAGTCACGATACCCAGAACTCATAAAACAACTAAACAAACTAAATAAATATAAATCTAAACTGAATAACAAAAGAAAATAAATTGCAATAAAATGAAATAAAATTGAAACAAAGTTACTGAATTTCCGACGAATCGCAAATACTGAAAATCGTAAAAGATGAGATGGCTCCTTGTCTTTCAACTCCTTGGCAACGGCGCCAAAAACTTGTTTCAACTTTAATATTGTAAACTCAAGCGCAGGTTGAGCAAAATAATATATTTCTTGGAAGATCGAGGTCGAACCCTCAAGGAATTGTAGTAAGAAAACAATTACACAAATATTAAAACAAACTTAAAAATAACTGATTTGTTTAGGGAATTGTTGAGTGGAAAAAATTGATTTAAATAATTAAAACAGTAATAAAAAAAAATAGTAGAGCATCAGGTACACCCTCTCAATTCCACACAATAATGATTAAAGACTCAAATCTTAACTTTAGATAAGAATCAGATGTCGGTTAGTTCGAGTAACAAGTCAAGTAAGAAAACCAAAAGTTATAATCAAAAGATTATTCAGAACCTGAATAATCAACCAATTATATTATTTTATGAAATAATGATAATTACCTCAAGCATGGAATAACCAGTTATTTACTCGCAGAAAAATTCAAGCAATTGATGTATATGGCACAACAACTCAAGGATTTTTACAGAGCCAAAACTTTGCTATAAGATCAGAAGTTAAATTAACAAAATATCATAAATCATTAACCTCAAAATCAATAAAATTACCGTATTTCATTGAGAGGTTCTCTCTTAGCCCTAGTTTAGCCTTCTAGCTAGACATGATGAACTAAAATCAAAATAAAAAGATGGGAAAAAGAATAATCCTAATCCTTATCATCTCTCTCAATAGGTGAAAACTCTTATTTATAATAAAATAAATCCTAAGTACAGGTAGAAGATATAAGGTTGGCATGGAAGGAATTCCTTTCCCGAAAAAAAGTCTTGTAAGATTAAATCCCGTGTATAAAATCTTTGGGGGCGTGGGTACAAAATCTGTCAAGACTTCGAGCTTGAATTTCGCATATTTAGAGGCTTAATCATGAAATTGTAATGAAACACATTTTTGTAGCCCTTCAAGTCTTCTTTCCAACCCCCAAATATCAAGTAGAGCAGATATCAGAGCCAAACGTAATGACCAAAATACTGAAGACGTGTCAAATCCTTATCTTTTATGATACTTTCCTAATCCAACTCTAAATGAGTTTTCTTCTAACTTGGACTCTTATAAGGATTAAATTGCTGCCATATCTTCAAGTCTTCCTATTTTAATCTTGACTCTTCAATCCTTATCAATTGTGATTCTTCCTCTAGTGATTGATTCACTTGCATTATCCATTATTATTTTAAATCAACCAATTTACCTGCAAAATAAATTAAACAACTAGAAAAATTATCAAACTAGAAAATCAAGGAATTTAACATATTTAATCACAAATAATATGCAATTAATCAATCATTAAATATTATAAAATAGTAATTTTGATGGTTAATCAAGGAGCCTTGAGGATACCTTGAATCAGTTCTTGCCAAGCCACTCAGACTTTTATTGATTTCAAAATTCAGACTAATCAATCTTTCGAGGATCTTAAAAGCCACATCCAAAGGTTGACCGAATCCATGACCACACATGAGAAGGACAAGTTTCCTACCCAATCAAAACCCTCAGAAGGCCAATTTCAGGTGGGAAATCCTTCAATCATAGACACTCCACAAGACCAAGCCCAAGTTGTCACTACGCTGAGAAGTGGCAAGGTGATTGACAAGACTATTAGAGACGTGCTAATTCCCAAGAAAAAATTTGAGTCAATCCCAATCAACTCACCAGTTGAGCCTGAACCAATTGAGCTTGAACCATAAGAACTTGAGCTTATGATTCAACAAGAGCCAAAACCTTCAGAGGAAAGACGACCTCCGTGTCCTATTCTTGCTCCTTTTCCCCATAGACTCAAAATTGCACAGAAGTTGAATAATCACCTTGAAATTTATGAGCTTTTTAAACAAGTAAAAATCAACATTCCACTTCTGGATGCAATCAAACAAGTTCCATCTTATACCAAGTTTTTGAAAGACTTGTGCACAGTTAAAAGAAGCCAGAATATTCAAAAAAGAGCTTTCCTGACAGAAGAGCCGGTGCCCTACTTCAACACAAAATCCCTCCAAAATACAAAGATCTAGGGTGTCCAACTGTGTCGTGTGTCATTGAAAACTTCAGAATTGAACAAGCACTGTTAGACCTTGGAACTAGTGTCAATTTGCTCCCTTTTTTCGTGTACCAGTAGTTTGGTCTGGGTGAACTCAAACCCACTTGTGTCACGCTCCAATTGGCAGACAGATCTGTAAAAATTCATAGGGGCATTGTTGAAGATATACTTGTCCAAGTGGACAACTTTGTCTTCCTTGTTGACTTCATCGATCTAGACACTCAGCCAGCAAAGCATTCAGAGAACCCAATTCTCGTAATTCTTGGTCGACCCTTCCTAGCAACTTTAAATGCTGTAATCAACTGTAGGAATAGGGTCATGAAATTAACCTTTGGGAATATGACTCTTGAGATGAATATTTTCAATGTTGCCAAAAATTGAGGAGAGGACAAAGAAGAGAGAGAAATAACTTCCATTGAGTCGTTGATTCAGGAACATCTGAATAATACATTCTGTGAAAACCCCACTGAATCTTCTCAATCAGAATCCATCACATCTGTGACAATAGATGATGATCCAAAGAATTGCCCCACTATGCTGTTAAGACATGGGCCCCCAAATTCGAGGAACTTTCACCAAGTGGCACAAAGCCACTCATATCAAGTGTCAGGCCACTAAAGCCTGAATTGAAATCTCTCCCATTTGACCTCAAATATGCATTCATAAGAGAAGATGAGTCATACCCAGTGGTAATTTCATCTAAGCTCACAGACTTACAAGAGTCTAAACTGATTGAAGTTCTTAAAAGTCATAAAAGCACCATTGGGTGGACCATCACTGACTTGAAAGGTATAATCCTATTGATTTGCAATCATGCTATATATCTAGAAGAGGATTCAAAACCCTCTCGTCAAATGTAGTGACGACTAAACCCTCACATAAAGGTGGTTGTGACAATGGAAGTGCTCAAACTCTTAGATGCAGGGATTATCTTTTCCATCTCCGATAGCAAATGGGTTAGTCCAACCCAAGTTGTGCCCAAGAATTCTAGGGTCACAGTGGTCAAAAATGATGCAAATGAACTAGTACCAACTCGAGTTGTCACAAGATGACGGATGTGTATTGACTATCAAAAACTCAATTTGGTAACTAGGAAAGTCCATTTCCCTTTTCCCTTTCTTGACCAAGTTCTAGAGAGAATTGAAGGCCATGAATTTTACTGTTTCCTAGATACAATCAAATTGAGATAACACTCAATGATCAGGAGAAAACCACATTCACATGCCCCTTTGGCACTTTTGCATTCAAAAGGATGCCATTCAAACTTTCTAACGCTCCTGCAACATTCTAGAGGTGCATGTTGAGCTTGTTCAGTGACATGGTTGAGAAATTTTTGGAAGTATTCATGGATAACTTCTTTGTCTATGGTGACTCGTTTGATTTGTGTCTGGCCAACCTAGAAAAGGTATTGATAAGGTGTAAAAGGGTCAATCTGGTGCTTAATTGGGAGAAATGCCACTTCATTATAACACAAGGAATTGTCTTGGGTCACGTTGTGTCGTTTGAAGGCATGAAAGTTGACAAGGCAAAAATAGGTCTGATTGGAAATTTTCCTACTCCCAAGATTGTAAAGGATATCTGATCATTCCTAGGACATACAGGTTTTTACATGAGATTCATAAAAGATTTCAGTACCATAGCAAAACCCATGTATCATCTTCTGAGGGATGACATAATTTTTGATTGGAATGAAGCATGCCAAAAAGCTTTCGATAAGCTTAAAGGCAAGTTAATTTCTGCCCCAATAATTCAGTCCCCTGACTAGACTCTACCCTTTGAACTAATATGTGATACAAGTGATTATGTTGTAGGTGCTGTGTTAGGGCAAAGAAAGGATAAGAAACCACATGTGATTTACTATGTAAGCAAAACTTTAAATGATGCTCAAACGAATTATTCAACAACTGAAATGGAATTGCTTGCTGTAGGTTTTGCTTTGGAAAAATTTCATTCCAATCTTGTTGGTTCTTCTGTTACTGTATTCACTGACCATGCAGCCCTAAAATTCTTGCTCACAAAGAAGGATGCTAAGCCTAGGCTCTTAAGATGGATACTCTTACTCCAAGAGTTTGATCTGATCATTAAGGACAAGAAGGGTGTTGAGAATGTGGTGGCAGACCATCTATCTAGGTTAATGTATGAATTTCATGAGGATGGATTGCCAATTAATAAAAAATTCCCCGATGAACAACTATTCATAATTGATGAGACCCCATGGTACGCTGATATTGTTAATTTCCTTGCTACTAGAACGCTCCCTCCATCCTTCATCACCATGGATAAAAAGAAATTTCTGAGGGAGGTTCATAACTTCTTTTGGGAAAATCCGTATGTATTTAAGTACTGTAAGAATCAAATTATAAGACGTTGCATCCCCACTCAGGAAAGCATATAGGTAATAACATTTTGTCATTTTGAAGCATGTGGTGGCCATTTTTCATCAAGGAAAACCGCTACGAAAATCTTGCAGTTTGGATTTTACTGGCCCACACTTTTCAAAGACGTCCATGTCTTTTGTTTAACTTGCGATAGATACCAAAGGTTGGGGAGCATTTAAAAAACAAACATGATGCCCTTAAACCCCATTTTGGTGATTCAAATTTTTGGCTGTTGGGGCATCAATTTCATGGTACCATTCCCCTTTCCTTGGGATATCTATACATTTTAGTAGCCATAGACTATGTGTCCAAATGGGTTGAGGCAATTCCATGCTAGAATAATGATCACCAAACGGTGATCAAATTTTAAAAGAAAACATTTTATCTCGGTTTGGAATTTCCAAATCAATCATCCATAGACTAGTAGACAGGCTGAATTGGCAATCGTCCTTCTTGGAATTTGATGAAAAATTACTTGATTTTTCACAAAATTGAAACCCCTTATCATCCACAGACTAGTAGACAGGCTGAATTGGCTAATCGGGAGATCAAATTAATTTAAAAAAAAATGGTAAATCCAAACCACAAAGATTGGTTGTCAAGACTAATTGATGCACTATGGCATATCGCACTGCTTTTAAAATAATTTTTGGCATGTCTCCTTATCGATTAGTGTATGGTAAGCCTTGTCACTTACATGTGGAACTGGAACATAGGGCATACTGGGCCATTAAAGCAATGAACTTTGACCTGGACAAGGCTGGACTGTCAAGAAAACATCAGATTAACGAATTGGAGGAATTGAGAAATGAAGCATATGAGAATGCTAAGATTACAAAATCCTGGATGAAAATTTTTCATGACAAGAACAGAGTGCGGAAGTCTTTTGAAACTGCTCAAAAAGTCCTGTTGTTTAATTCAAGACTCCGCCTTTTTCCTGGTAAGTTGAAGTCAACATGGACTGGACCTTATATTGTTAAAAAGGTGTTTGGACACGGAGCAGTAGAAGTGGAAAATCTCTCGAATGGTAATATTTTTTTAGTTAATGGTCAGCGGTTGAAACCATTTTTGGAGGATTTTGTTAAAAATGTGGAAACCATTCTTTTAATGGACCTAGAATATCCCTCTGAGATTCGCGCCTATCAACAGAAAAAGGGGTCAGGTTAGGAAGAAACAATCGATTAAAACCGACCCACAAGAACGCCTTTATAAGGTCCCCACCCCCTTTTTCCTCTCTTTCCACCCGCTTCTACCCCTTTGCCTTTTTCTTTCTTTCTTCTTCTTCTTCTTCATTTGATGTTAGCTGCAACATGACCCAGCTCCCCGAACAACCCCATGACCACACACTCCACAGACACAATCCTATATTTCATGCTTTGTATTTTGATTTTGTATTTGTTTATAGGTGTTCTACTTCTCTTTGCACTCACGAAAAAGGCTTACTAGCCTACTTGGAACCCAGATCTACAGAGAGATGATTAATTGTTGTGTATTGTGCTTGTAGGATTCAACAAATGAATAGATCTCCACCTTTCAACCTCATCTCCAAGCTCCATATACCGGTAAATTCAAAACATTGGAGACAATGTTCATTTAGGTTAGGGAGTGAGAACTACAGTTCATATTTTGTGCCCATAAAAATGTTTTATTGTTGTTGTTGCTATTTTTGATTATATTGTGTACCTTGTCCTGTATTTTGTATAAATTAATAATCATGTCTGTGAGTCAGCTTTTATCGTCTTTGTGAGTGACAGACGTTAAAGAACCAAATAGTGAGTCTTAAAGTGTAGAAAGTATGGATGTTAAAGCACAAATATAATAAATTGGATGATCAATTACATATTCTGATCCTCGAACTAAAGAGTGGCTGCTACCTTTGATAATTTATCTTATATTTTGTCTAGAAAGAAATCAATAGGAAAGAATCTTATATTCTGTCCAGCAAACCCCATAACTTCAAAATCTCAAGGTTTCCAGTTACTTGGTCTCTGTCACTGCTTACTTCAAAACACCAATCATAGTTCCCTATGGATTCGACTCTAGATTTAAATGGATTATTACTATAGCTTGACTGCCTGCACTTGGGTGTACACATTTTGGATCAAGTCAATTATCACCCAGGAAAAACCAATATGGTAGCAGATGCACTCTGTAGGAAGTCTCAAAGTATATCCAAAAAATACCCAATTGAAAAAAGATATTCCGAATGAAAATAGTGGATCTCGACTTACCGTCCATCCGGGTAGTACAAAGATGTACAAGGATATGAGACACCACGCTAGTGGAAGGGTATGAAGTGGGATGTAGCTAATTTCATTGCCAAGTGTGTAGTTTGTCAGCAAGTAAAGGTCAAACACCAGAGACCGGAGGGATTACTACAATCTTTACCGATTCCCGAGTGGAAGTGAGATCATATCATAATGGACTTCGTGTTGGGGTTACCGCGGACCACCAAGGGACATAATGCAATTTGGGTGATTGTGAATAGACTCACAAAGATGGCCCATTTCTTACCTATAAAGAAAATGGATACATTAGTGACTCTAAGTCATTTGTTTAATCGTGAGATAGTAATGCTTCATGGAGTGTCTCTATCCATTGTGTCAGAACGTGATAGTAGGTTTGTGGCCCGATTTTGGCAGAGTTTACAGAGATCTTTGGGAACAGACTTGTAAACCCCCACATGTTTATAGTAATATAATGATAAAATTGTTTAGTAATTTAATAAATGTCATGGCGTAGGAATGAACCATATAGGTTATAACCGTAAAAAATATAAATAGTGTAAAAATCGGGTAAGTATATGAAATTATTTGTAATAGGACTTGTACCAACTATGTTTGATGTCCAAAAGTATGTTGTATAAGTTTGGGTTGGTTTTGCAAGGGTTGGGAATGGATTGGAAATGAAAAATAGAGGAAACATGCAAAATCAGAAAAACCATATTGGCATAGCCTACCAATACAACCGAAAGTTACCGTACCGGTATAGCATACCGGTACCTAGAAGTACAGCGAGCATACCATACCGGTACACTTGGTAAAACCCAAAAATTTTAAGTCGCGATCTGTGGTCCTCCATTTTTCGCCCTATAAATACTTAAAGACACCTCCTTTAGCCCCATTTCAACATTTCTAACCCTAGGAAACCTTAGAGAGGAAGAAAGAAGGGAAAACACAAGAGATTCAAGTGGGAAAGATCAAATCTTCTACCTTTCTTCCCAAATTACAAACACAAGGTAGGGGTTCCTTCCATTCTTGACCATTGAGGCTAGAGCTTATATGTATACATGTTTTGACTCTAAAGCTTATATATATGAATTGAAAACCTTGATTTTTGATATTCTTTCAAAAATTACCATGTTTTAAACAAAGTTAGGGTTAGATAACCATGAAATCTCTTTTATTGGTATAAAATCCTAGTTTTTAAAATAAATAGGTTTTCCTCTTGATTCTTCCTTTATTCTTGATTTAAAAACTCTAGTGCTTTATATTGAACAATATAATGGTATTGTTGAGGACCTCTTGCTTATTTTCTTAAATTGTTCTCTTGTAATACAAATTATGAAATTTGGGGATTTTGGAATTGGATTGTTATGTGAGAAATTTGTTAGGGATTGTATCTCTTAAGGATGTTGGGATAACCACGGGTGGTCGTTGACCGAGTATCGTAGAGTGGATAGATGTGTTTCGTACTCCATATGAGTTTGAATTTTTTCTACCACTCGTAATGGGGTTCGTGCCTTATGAAGACCGAGCCACTATTCGCTCACAGATATCATGATTGAGGGTTAGTATACTAATCATAGGTTGGATTCGTCACTGCCATTATGTTGGTATAAGCCCTTCCAAAAAGTTGGAGATCCTTGCGAGGATTGGGTGTGTGAGTATGGGCCAGGATATTCTCAATGTGTCGATTCATGCAATGTCATACATCATACCTGAGATACAAGCACAAATTCATAGATACAAGCTGTGGTTGATTTACATTATGGGTAATGTTACAAACGGTGGATTGTGGTTCAATGTTAAAATGGTTATTTCTTGGAAATTGGTTTATCTCTTCATTTAATTATTATTTTTGTGTAAAATGGAGATCTATTGAAATGTCCCTGTTTTGTTTCAAATGTTATATATGATATTTGCGAAATGAGACCGATTGTTTTTATATGTTTTCTAAACCTTGTTCAAGTTTGGAGGGATGTTGCCACTTGGTTTAGTGCTCACGCCCTACAATATTATTCATTCTCAAATGTTGGTTTAGATGAAGAGCTTGGAGTTGACGAGTAGGTGGCTTGGGGAGCACAGTTGGAGGAAAGCGGGGATCTGGAGGGGGATGTATAGAATTGATCTCTCCATGTTTTAGATTAGGGGGATATATTTTGGTACACTAATAGATATATTTTTTTTTATTTCCCTGCAAGATTAAGCTTGATTCTTGATTAACCTTAATTAATATATAAATTAAAACAATAATAAAGTCGAATTAGTGTGATAAAATAACTAAAAGCTAGCAATTAGAGTCAATTATGGTTTGTGCGGTAATTAGGGTTTTATGTGTGTTATGTTTACAAGTTGCAGGTTTAATGCAAAATTACTACACAATGCAGGGAACCAAGTAGGAAAACTTAAAACAATGAAGGCCAAAGTGTAAATTCACCAAGAGAGGAGTCAGCATACAAAGCAACTTGCAAAATCGAGCAAGGCCCAACCGTCCGGACGGTGGTCTTTGGCGGCTCAGCATCAAGGCTCCACCTAATGCTTCCTCTTCCTCTATAAATAGGCATCTCCTCTTCAGAATTGAGAAGGTTAGAACCAAGAAGCTTTAGAGTGAAATCCAAGAGAGAAAAAGGAAAGAGAAAAAAGAAAAAGAGAAGTGCAACACAATCCGGTCCGTGATACACTTTAGTCCAAACGTTGTACTTCTACATTTCTGTTATATCTTTCTACTAGGATAATTGAATTGCCACCACTTTTTTGTCTTAACTGATAATATAGGTGGTTGTGTTTCAGTTGTTCTTTGTGAAAGACATTTTAAATACTGCCTTTTAATTTCAGTTGTAATGAAAACTGCCTACACTCTTTGCTTGTCTATAGCAATGGGGCGTGAGTAGTTTTGTATATCCTCCAGTGAGAGGTGAACATATATACAATACTGGTTAAATTATGGAAATGCTGATGTTTTATATATTTATATATCTATGTATTATATTCTTAATGCATGATACAGTGATGTACGTACTTTCGGTGTTGTGCTTGGAAGTATGTCATTAGTGCATCATCAACCTGCCGGTAAAACAACCACGACATTCCTACCAGTATGGCTTGTCCTCCACCGGAACGCTGAGGATGTTAACTGATGCATGGTACAAAACCTAAATGATCCTCATGAATGGCTTATCCTTCTGGGTTATTAGGGTTATTTAAATACTATTTATAACTATATTGCTAGTCTAACAACCACGATATTTCGACCGGTATGGCTTGTCCTCCACCAGAATGCTGAGGATGTTTAATTGGTATATATATATATATCACAGATAACCTATTGCGTAATTCAAGTATTCCTCACGAATGGCTTGTCCTTCTGGTTTACTTGAATTAGTCAATTGGTATGTCTATAACCAGCTTTCCTAAGAAGTTGTTGTGTTATGCTATAATACCACTAGTTAACCTAAGACGTAGCTGTGTTATGGTTTAATATGTCCGCACTTATAATTATGAGATCAGGTGAATAACTCAAGTATTCCTCATGAATGACTTGTCCTTCTAGTTTGCTTGGGTTAATCAATTGACGTCGATATAACCAGTTAGCCTAAGAAACGACTGTGCTATGGTTTATATACATCAGACCAACCAGTTGACTTGCTAATAAAATGGGAGTTAATCTTGGTATGGTCGCATTTCCAGTCTTTAACCAGTATAACGCATATGGAATCCTTAAACTGAAGGATACTTTTTATTATTGTCTTAATCTATCTGCACATTTACATTTCTTAGACTAGTTATCAATCTAAGCTCACATCACAAGCTATCACATGTTGTCCTATTTAAATTAACAACTTGACTATTTTATTTTGTTTCCAAATTATTAAAACTCTTCGTAGGATCGATACTTGGACTTAAAATCGAGAAAACTACAATTCGACCACTTATACTTGGGTGTATAATATTAATCCGATCATGAAAAAGTGCGAATCAAACTTTTGGCGCCGTTGCCGGGGAGTTATGGCAATTTGAAATTAGATATAATACAAAAGTTGTTTAGTTGTATTATATGTATATAAAGTGTGTTTTTTTTTGTTTATGTCTGTTCATTCGTCAATAGGAACTGTAAATCTATCATCTCCTTCGTCTTCATCATCTTCATCTACTCAAGAATCATTTGAACTAAGTATGGCTAGAACGTACCTAGGGGAGAACAACCTAGAGAACAGGAAGTAGTTAAAAATATTCAACCATTAAGAGAATATCTACATCCAACACAAACTAATGCCCCGTCATGTTTTGCTTTTCCAACAGATGTTTCAAACCTTAATATTAAGCCATCAACAATACAATTGTTACCACAGTTCTATGGTCTAGAAACTGAAAACCCTTATGTTCAGATGAAAGAATTTGAAGAAGTCTGTGGAACTTTGCAAGATAATTTTGAAATGGTTAGATTAAAACTATTTCCTTTTTCTTTAAAAGACAAAGCAAAACAATGGCTTAGCTCTTTAAGAGCCAATTCAATCACAAACTGGCAAGCTTTACAAGCCGAGTTCTTTAAAAAAAAATTTCATGTACATCGTACAAATACATTAAGACGTCAAATAATGAAATTTTCTGTAAAAGAAGGGGAAATTTTTTATCAATGTTAGGAAAGATTTAAAGATCTTCTCCAAGCTTGTCCACATTATGCATTTAAAAACTGAACTTTAGTTGGATTTTTTTATGATGCTCTTCCACCTGCAATGTGACAATTTGTTGAAATGATGGCGTTAGGGGAATTTGTGACACCCCAAAATCTTGGGGTTTGTTTATTACCCATCAACCCGTGGAATACCCGTGGATACCGAGTAATTCGATATCACGCCATTATGCCCCATTTATCAGGAACCATAATTTTTTACGAAATTCGGGCAGAGTTATCCTTGTACGGGAAGCTTTACCCAAAACTCAACCTGTGCAATCATATAATAACAAGACCCATCTGAGGTCCAATATTCAACGATGACCACATCGGGTCCAATTATCCAAATTTATATCAACACATGCAAGGTTAGTTTAACAATAGTCTATATAAGTTCTATTACAATTATTTGCAAAAGATTACATGCCCAAAACATTATTTCCACAAATGTTTTACATTAATACAAAATAAAGCTACATTCAGATTTCTTCAAACATGAGGGTCCAAATTGGAGCCACCCACCGGTGTATCTTTCCCACCTGAAATGTTTTCCCGTATAGGGTGAGCCAATGCCTAGTAGAATAATCCCTACAGAGACTACTCCCCACCTTAGATGCATATGTGGTGTGTATAAGCAACAAACAACATTTAACAATCATTCTATACAAGAATATGGATTAAATGTGGAATGTAATCATGTCATGCCATGAAATGAGATGATACTCACTCATGCACTTAAACCCAAGTCATCACTAACACCCCCGACACAATGCAATGCCAAGGTATACTGAATCTGTCAATTGACGAAAAAATCCCCCAAATGATCGTTTGAAATAAAAGTTATTTTTATCATAAAACCAAATCATTGATGGGTGTTACTCATTGTATGAGTACTTTGTAAATCAAAATCTTGTGTCTTGCTAGGCAACATATTTTGGATTTTATACCGCCGGTTCCATACACCATACTACATTTTTTCAGAATTTCACCACAAGGGAGTGTATAACCAAGTTGTCGGGTCTTGCACCCGAGGGGGGGAATCTACCCCTTCTTGCTATACCCGACACAAGTTTTTCTTTCATGCAACCATGTGACTCATTCGGATTTTCAACCCAACTTTCCCCTAGTCCACCCATCAATCACCAAGAATGGTGTTTGATTAACCATGTATACACACACCCACACTCATTACTCATGCCCATGAATGTGATGTCAATTCCATATTCATATTGCAATGCATGCCAAAGGAACAATTTCTACATATCAATGTCTACCATGGCGATTTATATCATATGCAAATAATCTCCATAATTTCATCACAATGTCAAAACATCAACTAGCATGTGTGAACATTTATATTCAACACAATTGACAAGCATGTTATTACATAATCTATGTCAAAAACACACTTAATTTAAAGGAAAAAATATTGCACATAACAGCCCACAAGAAAATCAGCCCATAGTGGCCCAAAATTTAGCCACTAAACCGCCCCAAAATATTCCCAAAGTAGGCCCTAAAACAGCCCCAAAAATAGTCCGTATACAGCCCCAAAAACAGTCCCTAATTTGTGCACAAAAAAGCCCCAATTTCAGCACCAAAATAGGCCATAACATGGCCTAAAAACAGTCCGTAATTCAGCCCCTTAACAGTCCAAAATTCAGCCCCTTAACAGTCCATTTGGACAGCCCACATACAACCCAATTTCTGCCATTAAAACAGTCCAATAGTCCATTTGGACAGCCCACATTTAAACCATTTTCAGCCACTAAAAGCCCACTTAAGGTAAGAATAAAATCAAAGTAGGAGGGAACCCTACCTCTTGTCGCGTGTAAGAAGTGGTAGAACTTCTAAAAAACACCAAAACAAGCCCAAAAACCTTTGATTCCTCCAAAGTCTTTTCTTTGGACCTTCGATGAAATCCAATTTTCTTGGTACGTACACGTAGCCCACGTCGGGGAGACAAACTTTGATTCTTGGCTCGACGAATTCCGACTGACGGAACATCGGGAATCTTGGATTGAAGCTTGAAGAACTTTTTGTTTTTGTCTCTTTTCACTCTCTTCTCTATATGGCCGGCAGAGGGTCAAGAACATGAGATATTTTTCCCAAAATATCTAAGTTAAGTATATATTTATAGTCCCGAATGTGTGGTTCACATCGCACTGCATATTTTCGACTTTCGAGTCCATTTTCGTCCCGAAACGATTCGTTATACCTCGGATTTAGTTCAAATTAATTTTATTAGAAATTTAACTTAATTTTAAGAAAATTTTTAAAAAATTCATTTTTGGGGACCTTTAAAATGTTATTCGCCTCGTAGTCACCTCGAACGACGTGCAAGAATCTAACTATCTCAGAATTTGATGAAATTTGACAGGGTGACTAAATTTTGCGATATGAATCCAACGGCGAACTCTGTTTTCTCATCCGAGGTTTAGAACATGAGTATTTTAAATAGGCATTAGGATGACAAATTACCATTCTGCCATTTCTACGAAAAAATTTAAATTTTCTTGGGTTTCATAGAATTTATGAGTAAAAATTCTGAAGAAGCATTTCAATTTTTTGATTCTATTTTTGAGAGTTCCTAGATGTGGGACTCGACTTCTTCAAACATAACAGAAACTAAGCCATCTATATCCTAAAGAGGAAAATATGTGTTAAAAGATGATGATGATTTAAGAGCTAAAATAACTAGTTTATGTCAAAAACTGGAAGCTTTAGAGATGAAAAAAATAAAACAAGTAGCTGTTATATCAACTACTGATCAAATATGTGAAATTTGTGCGTTGTCAGGACTTCCTGCAGTAGAATGTCCAACTATACCTGCATTCAAAGAAGTTTTAATTGAACAATCTAATGCTGTTCCAATTTATAATAATAAGCTTTATCTGAATCCCTATTCTGAAACTTACAACCCAAGATGGAGAAATCATCCAAATTTTAGTTGGAGAAATACACAACCCACAAATCAAACTCAAAGTCCACCACAACCACAAAATCAAAAACAATACCAACCATATCAACCCCTACAAAGAAGAACCTTGGAAAATACTATGAATCAATTTATTCAAAGTCAAATAAATTTTAACACTCAAATAACTCAAGCTTTTAATGACTTTAAAGCTCAAACTTCTCAAAGTATTGAAGATATTAAGAGTCATCTAGCTAAGTTGACTCAGTCTCTTAGTATGCCGAAGAAAGAAAAATTTACATCTCAACCAAAACCTCCACAAAGTTAGAGTCAAGCTAATGGAGTGTCATCTGAACCTTTCCCAAGTCAAATACAAGCAATTACAACATTAAGAAGTGGAAAAATCATTGACAAAACTATTAAACCCAAAATTTCAAAGAAAATACGGAAGGAAATTCCTGTTAATGAACCATTGGAACCTGAACCTTTAATTGAAAAACAATCAGAAATACAAAAGGAAGATCAACCATGTCCTATTCCATTACCTTTTCCTCAAAGGGTCAAGAAACTCTCATCTGAAAAACATCAATCTGAAATTTTTGAGCTATTCAAACAAGTCAAAATTAATATTCCTTTGTTAGATGCTATTAAACAAGTTCCATCTTATGCAAAATTTTTAAAAGATCTTTGCACAATAAAAAGAAGAACAAATGAACCAAAGAAAAATTTTTTAACTGAACAAGTTAATACTATAATACAACATGATACTCTTCTTAAGTACAAAGATCCGGGTAGTCCTACAGTCTCATGCATCATTGGAAATTTCTGAATCAAAGAAGTTCTGCTAGATCTTGGATCCAGTTGTAATTTAATGCCATATTCGGTCTACACACAATTAGGATTAAGTGAGCTGAAACCTACAAATGTCACACTTCAACTACCAGACCGATCAATAAAAACTCCAAGAGGAATTGTGGAAGATGTTATGGTCCAAGTTGATCAATTCTATTTTCCAGCAGATTTTATTGTTATCGACACTGAACCAATTTATTATGAATGTGTATCCATACCTTTGATTTTAGGTCGACCATTCCTAGCTACATCAAATGCATTGATTAATTGTAGGAATGAAGTCATGAAACTTTCATTTGGAAATATGACTTTGGAATTAAATGTCTTTAATAGTGCTAAACAACCTAGAGAAGAAGATGAAATGTATGAAATAAATTGTGTTGAAACATTAACCCAAAATTTCTTTGAAAAGGTTTTTCTAGAAAAGTCTTGAACACAGTAAAATCTGTATTTGAAAATGAATTAGAAAATCTAGAAAATCCAAAAAGTGAAAATCTATTATTTAAACCTGAAAACTCCAATGTTAAAATCTTTAAACCAGATTTAAAACCACTTCCAACCAATCTAAAATATGTTTTTCTGGAGAAAAATGAAATTCATCCTGTAATCATATCATCGAATTTATCTAAAAGTCAAGAAAAATAATTAACAGAAGTATTGAAAAATCATCAAAGTGTTCTTGGATGGACTATAGCTGATATAAAAGGTATAAGCCCACTTCTGTGTACTCATTGTATATATTTAGAAGAAAATGCTAAACCATCTCGTCAAATTCAAAGAAGATTAAATCCACACTTGAACGAAGTAGTTCGCAATGAAGTACTTAAATTATTAGATGCAAATATTATCTATCCTATATCTGATAGTAAATGGGTTAGTCCTACACAAGTAGTCCCAAAAAAATCTGGTGTTACTGTAATACAAAATAAAGAAAATGAATTAGTCCCAATGCATACATTCATGGTGTGTATGTATTGACTATTGGAAACTAAATTCACTCACCAGAAAAGATCATTTTCCATTACCTTTTCTTGATCAAGTGTTAGAAAGAATAGCTGGTCATGCATACTATTGCTTTCTAGATGGATACTCTGGTTATAATCAAATTGAAATTGCAATAGATGATCAAGAAAAAACTATATTTACATGTCCTTTTGGCACTTTTGCATACAAAAGAATGCCTTTTGGACTACGTAATGCGCTAGCTACTTTTCAACGTTGTATGTTAAGTATATTCAGTGATATGCTAGAACGATATCTTGAAGTCTTTATGGACGATTTTTCAGTATATGGGGATTCATTTCAAATATATCTAGAAAATCTTGAAAAAGTCCTCATGCGAAGAAACAAATCTTGTTTTAAATTGGAAAAAATGTCATTTTATGGTTACACAAGGTATTGTTCTAAGCCATATAGTATCTAAGAAAGGAATTGAAGTTGATAAATCAAAAATTGATCTGATAGCTAATCTACTCTCACTAAAAACAGTAAAAGATATTCGCTCATTCCTAGGTCATGCAGGATTTTACAGAAGATTTATAAAAATTTTTAGTTTAATAGCCAAACCTACATGTAATCTGTTATGTCAGGATATCATATTTGACTGGAATGAAGCATGTCAACTATCATTTGATAAATTAAAAAATATGCTTATTTCTGCACATTGTGCAACCCCCTAACTGGTCGTTACCTTTTGAAATAATGTTTAATGCAAGTGATTATGTGGTAGGAGATGTACTAGGGCAAAGGAAAGAGAAAAAACCTTATGTTATATAATATGCAAGTAAAACTCTAAATGATGCACAAATAAACTATTCAACTGTAGAAAAAGAATTATTTGCTGTTGTATTTGCATTAGATAAATTTCGTTCATATCTAGTTGGATCATCAATCGTTATATTTACTGATCATGCAGCTTTAAAATACCTACTTACAAAGAAAGATACTAAACCATGCCTTCTACGTTGGATATTATTTCTACAAGAATTTGATTTAATCATCAAAGATAAGAAATGAGTCAAAAATGTGTTAGCAGAGCACTTGTCAAGATTAAACTATGAAATAAAGGAAGAACCAACTTCAATTAACGAAACTTTTCCAAATGAACAACTATTTGCAACAATAGAAGTACCATGGTATGCAGATATAGCTAATTATTTAGCCTTTGGTACTATTCCCTCTAATTATACTTGGTCTGATAAGAATAAATTTTTGAGTGAAGTACATAACTTTTTCTGGGAAGATCTTTATCTGTTTAAATATTGTAAAGATCAAGTTATAAGGCGTTGTATACCTAATCATGAAAGAGGTCGGGTAACTCAGTTTTGTCATTCCGAAGCTTGCGGAGGTCATTTTGCTTCAAAGAAAATCGCTGCTAAAATTTTGCAGTGTGAATTTTATTGGCCAACTCTTTTTAAAGATGTTCATGCCTTTTATTTAAATTGTGACAGATGTCAAAGAATGAGAAATATTTCAAAAAGAAATATGATGACATTAAACCCTATTTTAACTATTGAAATTTTTGATTGTTGGGACATCGATTTTATGGGTCTATTCCCCTAATCTTTTGGATATCTGTATATTTTGGTTGTAGTCGACTATGTCTCTAAATGGGTAGAGGCAATTTCATGTAGAAATAATGATCACAGAACAGTGATCTAGTTTTTGAAAGAAAATATTTTGTCCAGATTTGGAATTCTTCGAACCATTATAAGTGATGGTGGATTACATTTTTGTAATAAAGTTTTTGAAAATCTTATGAAACAATATTCAATTTCACATAAAATATCCACTCCGTACCATCCACAGACAAGTGAACAAGCTGAATTAACTAATAGGGAGATAAAATACATTTTAGAAAAAATAGTAAATCCATATAGTAAAGATTGGTCTTTAAGCTTGATTGATACGCTTTGGGCTTATCGTACTGCATATAAAACTATTTTAGGGATATTTCCTTATCGGTTAGTATATGAAAAACCATGTCACTTGCCTGTAGAATTAGAACATCGAGCATATTGGGTAATAAAAATGATGAATTTTGATATAGACAAAGCTAGAATAGCTCATAAACTTCAAATAAGTGAATTAGAGGAATTAAGAAATGAAGCTGATGAAAATACAAAAATTGCTAAATCAAGAACACAAATTTTTTATGATAAAAATATCATGCGAAAATATTTTGAACCATCTCAAAAAGTGCTATTATATAATACAAAACTTCGTTTATTCCCTCGAAAATTAAGATCAAGATGGACATGTCCTTTTATTGTCAAGCAAGTTTTTGATTATGAAGCAATTGAAATTGAAAATTCATTAACTGAAAATATCTTTAAAGTCAATGGTCAAAGACTTAAACCATATTATGATGGATTTACTCAAGAAATAACTTATGTACAACTTTTTGATCCTATTTATATTGATGTTTAATTCTGAATGAAAATTACTAATCAATTGTAATTTATTTGGCAGAGTATCTTTCGAGTAATAACTAGATATCCCAATCGGTGAAATGAAAAAAGATTGTGAGATTTCCTTATCCATGTTAACTATCACTGTTTTCACATTTCAAATAATATTTAAATTAAGTTGGGGAGGTAAGAATGTAATTTTAGTATTCATATTTAAAGTACTTATTTTGTTTTAATATTAATGTTCAGTTTGTCTTTGTGACTGGTAGACATTAAAGAACCAGATAGAGAGTCATATATAAAAAAAAACCCTTAGTTAAATTACTTTATGTACAATGGATGAAAAACTATTTTGGCTAAGTTTAATTCTACTGCATCATCTTCCAAAAGATATTCGTGCATTGATCACGAAAAAAGCTAGAAGAGTTAGAAATTTAGAAATTTTCGAAAGCCAAGCACGACCCCTGTATGGAAAAGGTACATTTGCAAAAAATCGACGAGCCAATCATCTCGGTGGTTGTGTAAGATGTGGTTGTTTACAATATTTAAGAGAATATAATCAGTGTGCAGAACCAATTTTAGGTCGAGCGTTAGATCGTTTTACGGTGGATTAGGTATGGGCAGAGTAAGGAGTATCCTGATGCGCCATCCTATTCTACCCCAATATTAACAAGATACGTAAGAAATAAAGTTAATCGTGTCACTGGTAATATTGATCTAGATAGTTCTGACCCTGAAATAGTATGATCATAATTTTTGGAAGAATTGTACATGTAAATATTTGTAAATAAATAGTTAAGTAAAGATTTATAAATATTTGTAAATAAAGGTTTATAAGTATTTGTAAATAAATGTAAATTACTATAAATTAATTAGGAAACACAATAAATATGAAATAACATATAAAATAAATAAAAACCCACCAATTTTTGTGACAAGAAAAAGAGTGGTTAGCAAAGTTTAGTAGAATATAAAAAGTTATTTAATATATTACAGGAATTTAAAGAGACAAATTGCAAGAAATCAGAAAATTGTCAGTACATTACACAAAGCAAAGAAAAAATCGAAAAGCAGCACTGTCCGAACGGTGGGCTAGGCGTCCGGATGGTAGTGCTTTATTTATATACAGCCCCATGCAACGGACGGATCATTTCTGCACTCCATGAACATCAAAACTTCGGCCAGCCGAGAATTCCAAAAGAAAAAGCTCTCAAATCTACTATACTCAGTCATTTTTCTTCAAATTTATATTCTCTTACCCATTGCATTTTGAAGGTATCTATTGATTGGAATAAAAAGAAATGGAGCATTTGCAAAGAAATCAAGAAACAAATGGATTCAAGCCGAAGTACGAGAGAATCTTCGAGTCGAGCACAAAGAGATCAACCCGAGCAACCTCAAACACCTCCACAACAACCAAGACCAGGAAATATATTCAACGAGGTGATATTTGAGAATTCTGAACAACAAGCATGGTATGATGCTAATTTTCTGAATAAAACTATTATTTCTGAAAGGCCGGTTATTTACGAAGATTTTGAGAACATAGGAGTACATCAAATTCTTGCAACTAGAGGATGGTTATAGTATGCTAGATTATTTGTTCCTGCTTATGAATGTTTAGTCTAAGAATTCTATAGTAATGCTGAGATTATTGGGCAAAGACAATTGCGAGTATTTGTACGAGGTATTATTTTTCAAGTTACACCAGCTACTATTGCTGATTTTTTTCGACCCATGCAAAAACCTGAAAACCCGCAATACCCATACACAGATTTGCCTGATTTAGATATCATAGGAAAAGAAGTAACAAGTAATCCAGAATTTAGGTGAGGCAGACCAAATAAGTATATCAAGCAAGGAGATTTAACTGATAAATACCGTATTTTGAACTTGATAACTGTACACAATTTGTTACCGCGTGCTCAAAAGAATCAAATCTACACTGAGGAAGCTTATTTTCTATATGCATTCGGGATGGGACATACCATTGATCTGCCGAACCTAATCCTGAATCAAATGGTACTTGCTGTACATAGAAAGAAACCCTCACTTTCCTATGCCATGTTAGTTTCTCAACTGTGCAAGAATAGAGGTGTGATCATCGATCCAACATGGAAGACTATAGACCATTCTGGCCCATTAGACAAAACTTCATTAAGAAAAAGTCATGGGGGACAACCTGAAGAACAACCAGAGGTACCCCATCCACCACAAGAAGAGCCATTCCAAGGCCCTGAAGAATTCATTCAACCAAAACAAAAATAGCCACAAGAGGATCAACCATACATACCAATGAATGACAGGACTGACAGATAGATTCTACAAGGATTAGAGACTACTGTCACCCAGGTTGGCAACAATATCATAGATATCAGCAAACGTATGAAGGATTATGAACAAAATCAATCTAAAATCTTGAGGCTACTGAGGGAATGTTTTGGAGAAGGCCCATCTACTTCCTTGAAAAAATTGAAGATTCTACCAAAAACTCTGCTATCTTTCACTCAGTTTTTTACTTATGCACTTGAATTTTAATTTATATTTTGCACTTATTTGCTTTTGAACTTATGTTTTAAATTTGGTTGTTTTTGAACTTATGTGTGTTTTAAACTTAGTTTGTTTTAAAATAATATGTGTTTAAGTTTGTTTATATTAATTTTGAAACTTATGTTGTTAAGTTAGGGAATTCATAATTCATATGATTCACAGCTAAATTAAATTTTTATTCTCATGCCTTGCAAGAATAATCATAATCTGATCACACGGGATTTTCATATTTTAGTTGTGTACTATCTTAATATTTTTGTTTAAACTTATTTTTAAAAGCACAACTAGATTTCTTTGTTCTTGAGAATCTTGTGAAATATTATACTCTTTGTATATATAGTGGAGATGGAAAACCTATTGCAGATTTTGAACCAATCCTTCTTGGAGAGATATTGTACATCTACTCAAATCTAAATCTTCGATTCAGTGATAAATTTTTCTTGAATAATCTCATTAGTTGTATTTTGATTAACACTTATTGAAATATATTGTTAGCATTGTCCTTAAACTGTCATTTAAAGATTATACTAATATATGATTTCTGAAAAATGATCTTAGGTCATCTTTGATTAAATCTTGAGCCTTGACCATTTCTTTTACAAAATTATATCCTTAGTGAATCGTTATTGAGCCTAACAAAATACAAATTCTTTTTGATGAAACCCGAAAAATACCCGAGCCAAATGAAAATATATCAAACCTACCTTTGCTACATAATTTTCTTACACCCTCTTTTAAATCAATATGATATAGAAAAAGTGAGAAATGGTATCAGAAAAAAAAAATCTTGGCTATTCAAAGCAAAAGAAAAAGAAAGACCCATGAAAGGTTGAAAAATAGAAAGAAAAGAGCCAAGAAAGTGAAAAATGTAAAGAATAAATATTCAAAGTTAGAAAAAAGGTGTGCCACAATACTAAAGATAGCATTTGATATCCCATGACGTCGTTTCATAAACCTTCACCCATGGCCACATTACAACCTAACTAAAGTCCTTTTTGATTCCAGAAATCATGTATTTATATTAATTCTATCATTCTAAAAAGGAAAATGTTATTGGTATATTTAATATAGTGTTAATATTCTTTCATGAGATTAGGTCAAATTCCACTTTATTCTACTAACCACTCTTTTGATTACTACATGTAAGATTATTTGCTTTGTTCCAAACACATGTAGCTTGTGAGAATAGTCAGTATAACAGGTGTGTTCTTTTTGCTGAGTATATTCCCAGAAAAGGATTGACATCGAAACTACTATGAAAGAGGGTAACATTTCTCAAGTAATTTTTGAAAATAAAGAAATCATTACACACACACACATGTTTTTATAAAAATATATAGATAATATTACAACCAATCTATGTTACTCTTAGAGTGATCAGACAAGAAAATATTCTTATAATGCATACTAAATATTGATTTAATTTTGCTTATGAAAAATATAAATTAGAACTCCCTAACTACTGAACTTTGTAGGTAGCTTCACTGAAAACCTTCACGAGACAAAACTCGTTCACTAGGAATCACCTAGGGGTTTAAAAGCTTGTTGCATATGCTAAATACAATTGTGCAAAAATCTATGAAAATGATTTTACATCTGTTTGTATTATATTGTGTTAATAGTTCATTTAAAATTTACTAGGGACTAGTAAAGTTTAAGTTGGGGAGTGTGATTAACGTTAATTGATATATAAATTAAAACAATAATAAAGTCGAATTAGTGTGATAAAATAACTAAAAGCTAGCAATTAGAGTCAATTAGGGTTTGTGCGGTAATTAGGGTTTTATTTGTGTGTATGTTTACAAGTTGTAGGTTTAATGCAGAATTACTACATAGTGCAGGGAACCAAGTAGGAAAACTTAAAACAATGAAGGCCAAAGTGTAAATTCACGAAGAGAGGAGTCAGCATACAAAGCAACTTGCAAAATCCAGCAAGGCCTAACAGTCCGAACGGTTGAGGGGCTTCCGGACGGTGGTCTTTGGTGGCTCAGCATCAAGGCTCCACCTCATGCTTCCTCTTCCTCTATAAATACGCATCTCCTCTTTAGACTTGAGAAGGCCGGAACCAAGAAACTTCAGAGTGAAATCCAAGAGAGAAAAAGAAAGGAGAAAGAGAAAAGAGAAAAAAGAAAAAGAGAAGTGCAACACGATCCGGTCCGTGATACACTTTAGTTCAAACGTTGTACTTCTATATTTCTGTTATATCTTTCTACTAGGATAATTGAATTGGCACCACTTTTTTGTCTTAACTGATAATATAGGTGGTTGTGTTTCAGTTGTTCCTTGTGAAAGACATTTTAAATACTGTCTTTTAATTTCAGTTGTAATGAAAACTGCCCACACTCCTTGCTTGTCTATAGCAATGGGGCGTGAGTAGTTTTGTATATCCTCCAGTGAGAGGTGAAAATATATACAATACTGGTTAAATTATGGAAATGCTAATGTTTTATATATTTATATATCTATGTATTATATGCTTCATGCATGATACAGTGATGTACATACTTTCGGTGCTGTGCCTGGAAGTATGTCATCAGTGCATCATCAACCTGCAGGTAAAACAACCACGACATTCCTATCGGTATGACTTGTCCTCCACCAGAACACTGAGGATGTTAACTGATGCATGGTACAAAACCCAAATGATCCTCATGAATGGCTTGTCCTTCTGGGTTATTAGGTTTATTTAAATATTATATATAACTATATTGCTAGTCTAACAACCACGGCATTCCTACCGGTATGGCTTGTCCTTTACCGGAATGCTGAGGATGTTTAACTGGCATATATATATATATATATATGTATATATATATATATATATATGTATATATATATCACATATGACCTATTGGGTAATTCAAGTATTCCTCATGAATGACTTGTCCTTCTAGTTTACTTGAATTTGTCAGTTGGTACGTCTATAATTAGCTTTCCTAAGAAGTTGTTCTGTTATGCTATAATACCACCACTTAACCTAAGACGTGGCTGTGTTATGGTTTAATATGTATACACTTATAATCATGAGATCAAGTGAATAACTCAAGTATTCCTTATGAATGACTTGTCCTTCTGGTTTGCTTGGGTTAATCAATTGACGTGGATGTAACCAGTTAGCCTAAGAAGTGATTGTGTTATGATTTATTACCCCCAGTTAGCCTAAGAAGCGGTTGTGCTATGGTTTATATACATCAGACCAACCAGTTAACTTGCTAATAAAATGGGAGTTAATCTTGATACGGTAGCATTTCCAGTATTTAACCAGTATAACGCATATGGAATCCTTAAACTAAAGGATACTTTTTATTATTGTCTTAATCTATCTGCACATTTACATTTCTTAGACTAGTTATCAATCTAAGCTCACATCACAAGCTATCACATGTTGTCCTATTTAAATTAGCAACTTGACTATTTTATTTTGTTTCCAAATTATTAAAACTCTTCGTGGGATCGATACTTGGACTTAAAATTAAGAAAACTACAATTCGACCACTTATACTTGGGTATATAATATTAATCCGATCATGAAAAGGTGCGAATCAATTCTTTTGAGATGTAATTGTCATAGGTTGATATATTATTTTGGGATGTAGATGCCATAGTTCGACATATTCTTTTGGATAACGTTGTAGATATTATGAATGTTGAATGAAATTATCTTAATTATGGACATTATTAGTTGCTCTTGTGTTGTGAATGATTTTTAGATTGTAATGCCGTCCAAGGTGGATTTTGGGGTGCTACAAATTTTGGTATTAGAGCCTAGGTTTTAGGTTTTACATGGGAGCTGTAGGTTAGGGATCACCCCTAGAGATGTAGGATTAGGTTGAATGAAATTATGATTTAAATTTTATACGAGTCTTATGCTTTAGATTAAAGTGATAGTTAGGATGTCTTGTACATCAAGAAAACTAAATGGTGAATTGATGGGTAGGATGGATAGTGGACATAGGCGTGGTTGTGGAGGTCAATCAAACCCACCACCACCACCACCACCTCCCCATGCCATGAACGGCATATACCAATGCCTACGGGAGCTAACCACTCTGGTACAACATCATAATGGAAACAACAACCACAACGGTAGAGTTCATCCACTAGCTCATGTACCGGGCAACGGGGATGACAATCGAAGGATGGTAATTCTTTGAGAATTTTTATGGCAACACCCGCCTATTTTTCAAGAAAGCTCTAACCCCTTGAATACAGATAAATGGATTCGTCGGGTAAAGAAAGTATGTGATGGCATGGGAATAATCGAGGATTTACAGGTCAGCCTAGCGATATATCTGCTAGAGGGGGAGGCCGATCAATGGTGGGACTCAGTAAGGAGAATGAGGAACACAGATGCTCTAACTTGGGAGGAGTTTGATCAAATCTTCCAAGACAAGTATTTTCCTGAATCGGTTAGAGATAAGATGAGTGCAGATCTTTTAGCTCTATGATAGGGTAGCATGACAGTGACAGAGTATAAGAAGAAGTTTGATGAGCTATCTTGCTATGCCACGAAGTTCATATCTACTAAGGCCAAGAGGGCCAAATGCTTTAAGTAGGGTTTGAGGCCTGCCATCAGGGAGAAACTTATGGCTCTCAAGATCCGGGACTATGGGGATCTTATTGATAGAGCTGCACTGGTGGAGAGAGACACCAAAGACAACTAGAGGCGACCGAACTTCATGAGGGGAGGTCCAATCAAGACTGGTGCTAGCAGTAGTGAAGGGCAGAGAGTGACACCTTATTGCCGCCCAGACCAGGCGGGTGGACAGAGACTACATAAAGCCCAAGGAGCCATAGGCGTACCAGAGAGAGCAGGCACAGACCCATGTCAATGCTTCACATGTGGAGGTTTCGGGCACTTTAAAAATAAATGCCCATTGTTTTCACCAAAGACCAATCAAGCAACATGACAAGTGAATGCAAACAAGCCACCACTCCAGAAGCCACTACAACAAAGACCGCTAGGAACTCTAGCCCTAGGTGGTGCCAATCAGGGAAGAGTGTTTCCTTTGACCCAACCGGAGGAAGATGTTTCCAATGCCGTTGTGGAAGGTATTGTTCTTCTCTACAATTCTTGGGCCCAAATTTTATTTGATTCAGGTGCTACTCATTCATTCATACGCACTACATATGCTCTTAATTTGGGACTGAACTTTAAGAAGCTAGATCATGCCCTGATTATTGATATGCCTACAAGAGAACTATTGGATACTAGAATGGTGTGTAGAGGTTGTGTGCTTCGAATTGGGGATCAAGTGTTAAATGTAGATTAGGTTGCATTAGACATGAAGGGGTATGACATCATATTTGGGATGAACTTGTTGTCTACTTTCTGTATGGTAATGGATTGCTTTCGCAAATGAATTTCATTTCACTTACCGGGAGGAGTAGTTTTCAGTTTCATGAATGATCGAAATTCTTCCCATCCTTTTCCTACTACGGGTAGTAGATTCTTGAAGGCTAAGGCGGGAAACAACTTGAGTTTCTTGGCTAGCTTAATGGGAGATGATCGGGATAAATTCCCATCTGGCATGGTTTTGATAGTGTCGAATTTTCTAGATGTCTTCCCAGATGAACTACCCAGGTTACTCCCACAGAGAGAGGTTGAGTTTACCATTGATCTCTATCCAGGAACCGAACCAATATCCATTGCTCCCTATAGAATGGCACATTTGGAGTTGAAGGAGCTAAGGAAGCAATTAGACCAACTATTGGCGATTGGGTTTATCCATTTAAACACTTCACCTTGGGGACCCTCGGTTCTCTTTGTGAAGAAGCATGATGAAATATTTTGGTTATGGATGGACTACTGAAGGTTGAATCGAGTGACAGTGAAGAATAAATATCCATTGCCACGAATTGATGATTTGTTTGATCAGCTGAGGGATTCTAAGCATTACTCCAAGATTGATCTTCACACAGGGTACCATCAATTGCGGATCAGGGAGAAGGATATTCCTAAGACAACTTTTTGTACCCGATATGGTAATTTTGAATATACGATAATGCTGTTCGGATTGACTAATGCTCTAGTAGCCTTCATAGATTTGATGCACTGGGTATTTCGGCCGTATCTAGATCAGTTTGTCATTGTGTTTATTGATGACATATTAATCTATTCACAGACACAAGGGGAACATGGACACCATCTTTTGGTAGTGCTTCAAACCTTGAGAGAGCATAAGTTATATGCTAAGATGAGTAAATTCGAGTTCTAGATGAAAGAAGTGAAATTCCTTGGCCATGTTGTGTCAAAACAGGGTGTAGCTATTGACCCCGCAAAGATTGAATTCGTGATAAAATGGGAACCACCGAGGAATGTGACCAAAGTACGTAATTTTCTGGGATTAGCAGGCTACTACCGGAGGTTTGTGGAAGGGTTGTCAAAGCTTGCAATGTCGATGACTCACATTATGAAGAAGGGGGAAAGATTCTTATGGACTAAAGAATGTGAACTAGCCTTTTGCACCTTGAAAGAAAGGTTGACAACGACTCTTTTCCTCATTATTCTGAGCAGTGGGGAAGGATACGATGTTTACACCGATGCTTCATTACGAGGCTTGAAATGTGTTTTAATCCAAGGAGGTAAAGTAGTTGCTTATGGCTCGAGGCAACTCAAGATTCATGAGCAAAACTATCCCACACACGACTTAGAGCTTGCTGCGGTGGTGTTTGCGATTAAGTTGTGGAGGTGTTACTTGTATGGAGAAAAGTTTTAAGTGTTTTCTGATCATAAGAGCCTCAAGTATATATTCACCCAAAAAGACTTGAATCTTTGGCAAAGAAGATGGATTGAGTATCTAGAAGATTATGATTTCACACTCAACTACCATCTGGGGAAGGCGAATGTAGTAGTAGATGCACGGAGCAGAAAGTCCCGGGGTGAAATCAATGTTCTTGCTGTTAATAGGTGGAAGATGATTGAAGCTTTGGAGGAATTTGATCTATGGGTGGATAGACAGGGGAATCGATCATGCTTATTTAATCTTATAGCTCAACTAATTCTTCGACAAAGGATTGTGGAGTTGCAACGATTAGACACTGAGTTGGGAGCTATCCAGGGTAGATTGGAGAGGAATGAGATTGTTGAGAATTGGTCAATACAGAATGATGAGTTACAGTTTCGTGGAAGACTATGTGTACCAAATAATGACCAAGTAAGGGAAGAAGTGTTGGGTGAGTGCCATCTTTCAAACTTCTCCATACATCCGAGTAGTACCAAAATGTATAGGGACATGAAGCGTCAATATTGGTGGAAAGGGATGAAACAAGTAATGGCTAAGTACGTTTCAAAGTGTGTAGTGTGTCAGCAGGTGAAGATTGAGCATCAAAAGCCTGGAGGATTATTACAGTCCTTGCCTATTCCAGAGTGAAAATGGGATCACATCACCATAGACTTCGTGTCGGGTTTTCCACGGACTTCACGCGGTCATAATGCCGTATGGTTCATTGCAGATAGACTTACCAAGTCGGCTCATTTCTTGAATATGAAGACCACAGACACTTTAGAGACCTTGAGTAAGCTCTATATTCGTGAGATTGTTATATTACATAGAGTTCCGTTCTCTATTGTTTCGGATCGTAATTCTCGTTTCGTGACACAATTTTGGCAAAGTCTACAACGAGCAATGGAGACAGAATTACACTTTAGCACCGTCTTTCATCCTTAAATTGATGGCCAATCTGAGAGAGTGATACAAAATTTGGAGGACATGTTACGTGCTCGTGTGTTAGACATCAAGGGAAGTTGGAATGATCATTTGCCATTGGTAGAATTTGCATATAATAATAGTTTTAAATCCAGCATTGGCATGGCACTATATGAGACATTGTATGGAAGACCATGTAGGTCCCTGACTTGCTGGTTGGAAGCTGGAGAGAGTAGCGTATTTGGACCGAAAATTGTTCGAGAGACTACAGAGAAAATCCAACTCATCCGAGTGAGATTACACACGACACAAAGTAGACAGAAAAGCTATGCGGATAGAAGACGAAGTCCATTGGAATTCAAAGAGGGGGACTATGTGTTCCTCAAAGTGTCGCCAAAAAAGGGAGTGTTTAGATTTGGGAAGAAAGGAAAATTAGCTCCAAGGTACATTGGACCTTTTGAAGTGATCAAAGCAGTGGGCAAAGCGGCATATCAACTTCGATTACCAGCTCAGTTGTCAGGGGTACATAATGTGTTCCATGTATCGATGTTGAGGAAGTGTCAATTGGCTACAACGCATGTGCTAGATTTGGAGGATATTAAAGTGCAAGATAGGGCAACCTATGAAGAAAAATCAGTGGAGATTCTCGATACTAAGGAGAAGGTGCTTCGCAATAAAGTCATACAACTGGTGAAAGTCTTGTGGCAACACCATGGAGTGGAGGAAACTACTTGGGAATCGGAGCTAGAAATGTGAGAGAAGTACCCTCATCTGTTTTCTACTTAAGGTAAGTTTCGAGGACAAAACTTTCTTTAAGGGGGGGGGGGATTGTAAACCCCCACATGTTTATAGTAATATAATGATAAAATTGTTTAGTAATTGAATATATGTGATGGTGTAGGAATGAACCATATAGGTTATAACCGTCGAAAATGTTAATAGTGTAAAAATCGGGTAAGTATATGAAATTGTTTGTAATAGGACTTGTACCAACTATGTTTGATGTCCAAAAGTATTTTGTATAAGTTTGGGTTGGTTTTGGAAGGGTTGGGAATGAATTGAAAATGAAAAACAGAGGAAATAGGTAAAATCAGAAAAATCATACCAGTACAGCGTACTGGTACCCCCAAGTACAACGAGCATACTGTACTGGTACACACTACCGACACACTCGGTAAAATCAAAAAAATTTAAGTCGTGATCTGTGGTCCATTTTTCGCCCTATAAATACTTAAAGACACCTCCTTTTGCCCCATTTCAACATTTCTAACCCTAGGAAACCTTATAGAGGAAGAAAGAAGGGAAAACACAAGAGATTCAAGTGTTGATTCAAGTGGGAAAGATCAAATCTTTTACCTTTCTTCCCAAATTACAAAAACAAGGTAGGGGTTCTTTCCATTCTTGACCATTGAGGCTAGGGCATATATGTATACATGTTTTGACCCTAAAGCTTATATATATGCATTGAAAACCTTGATTCTTGATATTCTTTCAAAAATTACCATGTGCTTAAACAAAGTTAGGGTTAGATAACCATGAAATCTCTTTTCTTGGTATAAAACCCTAGTTTTCAAAAGAAATGGGTTTTCCTCTTGATTCTTTCTTTGTTCTTGATATAAAAACTCTAGTTCTTTATATTGAACAATAGAATGGTATTGTTGAGGCTCTCTTGCTTATTTTCTTAAATTGTTCTCTTGTAATACAAATTGTGAAATTTGGGAATTTTGGAATTGGATTGTTATGTGAGAAATTTGTTAGGGATTGTCTCTCTTGAGGATGTTGGGATGACCATAGGTGGTCGTTGACTGGGTATTGTAGAGTGGGTAGATGCGTTTCGTATTCCGTGTGGATTTGAATTTTTCTACCACTCGTAGTAGGGTTAGTGCCTTGTGAGGACCAAGCCATTATTCGCTCATGGGTACCGTAGCTGAGGGTTAGTATACTAATCCTGGGTTGGATTCGTCACTACCATTGTGTTGGTATACGCCACTTTTAAAAGTTGGAGATCCTTGCGAGGATTGGGTGTGTGAGTGTGGGCCAGGATATTCTCAATATGTCAATTCATGCGATGTCATACATCATGCCTGACATACAAGTACAAATTCATAGATACAAGCTGTGGTTGATTTACATTATGGGTAATATTACAAAATGTGGATTGTGGTTTAATGTTAAAATGGTTATTTCTTGGAAATTGGTTTATCTCTTCATTTAATTATTGCTATTGCGTAAACTGGAGATCTATTGAAATGTCCCTGTTTTATTTCAAATGTTATATATGATATTTGCGAAATGAGACCGACTATTTTTATATGTTTTCTAAACCTTGTTCAAGTTTGAAGATATGTTGCTACAGGACTTAGTGCTCATCCTATACAATATTATTCATTCTCAGATGTCGGTGGCTTGGGAAGCACAATTGGATGAAAGCGGGGATCCCAAGGGGGATGTATAGAGTTGATTTCTCCATGCTTTAGATTAGGGGATATATTTTGGTACACTAATAGATGTATTTTGTTTATTTCGTTGCAAGATTAAGCTTGATTCTTTTGAGATGTAATTATCATAAGTTGATATATTATTTTGGGATGTAGATGCCATAGTTCAACATATTCTTTTGGATAACATTGTAGAAATTAAAAAAGTTGAATGAAATTATCTTAATTATGGACATTATTAGTTGCTCTTGTGTTGTGAATGACTTTTAGATTGTAATATTGTCCAAGGTGGGTTTTGGGGCATTACATGACTTACACTTTAGCTCTGCATTTCATCTTCAAATGGATGGACAATCTGAGAGAGTGATTCAGATTGTGGAAGACATGTTGAGGGCTTGTGCCTTAGATTTCAAAGGGAGTTGGAGTGAGCATTTAATGTTGGTGGAATTTGCATATAACAATAGCTATTAGGCTAGTATTAAGATGACACCTTATGAGGCCTTGTATGGGAGACCAGGTAGATCACCGACATGTTGGGTGGAAGCCAGGGAAAGTAGTTTATTTGGGCTCGAGATTGTCAAGGAAACTATTGAGAAAATTCAACTAATTCGGGAAAGATTACCCACGACTCAGAGTAGTCAAAAAAGCTATATGGACCGAAGGAGGCGACCTTTGAATTTCCAAGAAGGAGACAATGTGTTTCCCAAAGTGTCACCTAAGAAAGGGGTGTTTAGAATTGGCAAGAAAGGAAAGCTAGCCCCAAGGTATACTAGGCCATTTGAAGTGATCAAAGTTGTGGGTAAAATGACGTATCAACTTAGGTTACTAGCTCAATTGTCGAGAGGACACAATGTGTTCCATGTGTCAATGCTAAGAAAGTGCAAATCTGATATAAAGCATGTAGTGGATTTGGAAGGAATTAAAATACAAGATGGAGTGACTTATAAATAGCAACCGGTGAGGATTCTTGACATCAAGGAGAAAGTGCTTTGCAATAAAGTCATTTCACTTGTTAAAATTTTGTGGCAACACAATGGAATGGAGGAAACGATATGGGAACCAGAGCTGGATATGCAAGAGAAGTACCATCATTTATTCTCTACTTAAGGTAAGCTTATAGCACAAAACTTTCTTTAAGGGGGGTGGATTATAAACCCCCACATTCTTATCTTTATATAGTAATGTAATTATTTTGAAATGCTCATATATGTAATGATGTAAGCATGAACTATATAGATTGTAAGAGTAGAAATAAAAATGTTAGGTGAGCTAATAGGGTGTGAAGTGGAAGTTGGGAAGTATTCCAGAGTTAAAGTACATTTTAGATAGAATTCGGGTAGGAAGGAATTTGACACTTCTTTATTATATGGACCATAACATTTTACGCTAATGTCTGTTTGATCTAATAATTTTACAGGGCTACAAAAGAGTATTTCACGAAAATTTTCTAAATCAACCTCTAAATAGGCTAAAACTTCATTGGAAGTTCAGCTAAAAATGGGAGTCCGCTCGAATGCGAATGGATCCATTTGAATGACAGTTAGTCCAAGTACTTTTGTGTTTGACAGAACTCTGATGGAAAAATAAAAGTATTGGGAGCAAGCAACGTTCGAACACCAAAATGACATTCGAACGTCAGGTAGATAATTCAAATGTCAATCTTTAGTTCGAATGTGAGGTCACGATTTTGTATCAGATTTGCATCGATTGGATTATTTTCTCATACTATAAATACCCAAGAATGTCTTCCCATCAATTCTAACCCTAGAGAGTCTTGGAGAGCAAGAAAGAAAATGAGAAACACGAGATTAAGGGGGATTTTCACGTTGGAACGGATTAAACACGCTAGGTTTTCACACAAACACTACGGAATTAAGGTGGGGGTTTCTTTCTAAACTTGTTCATTGAGGCTAGGATTAATATATATCTATGTTTTGATTTTAAATCAAATATTTATGTTATGAAATCATTGTTTCTTGGTTTTCTTGCAAATTGTATCATGTCTTGAATGAGATTATCGTTTGATAGCCATAAAAACTCTCGTTCTTGTTATCAAAATCCTAGATTTCAAGAAATATAGATTTTAATCTTGATAGTCCATTGTTCTTGATTTAAAAGCTCTAGTGTTTTATTTAAACCATAAAATTATATTTCTTGATAATCTCTTGCATATTTTCTTGAGTTGTTCTAGAAACATACCTGTGAAATTATGATTCTTAGTTTACCTGTGGAATTATTGTTCTTGGTTTTACTTGTGATTTAGTGAATTGGTTTGCTATTGTATCTTTTGTGTGGATGTTTTGATGAACATGGGTGACCGTTGACCGGGTATCATAAGGTGAGTAGATGCATTTCTTACTCCGAGTGGGTTTAAAGGTTCCCTACCACACGTAGTGCAGTTGGTGCATTGCGAAGACCAAACCACTATTCATTCACGGGTATCGCGGCTGAGGGCTAGTATACTATTTTTGTAATACCCCACATGCGTTTAAAAAAAATAAATAAATAAATAAAATAAAATAAAATAAAAGACATAGGTGTTCAGTAATTATTTCATTTGAAATGATAAAATAGTATAACTCAAGGAAAGAGTAGTTAAAAGATTAGTTTCGGTATGAAAATGTACAAAATAAATCATAAAAGAACTTGAACTAATTAGGTCGATGTAGAAAAGTATGTAGGATAAGTTAGGATTAAAGTTGGAAGGATTGGAAGTGAAAAGGGGCGCCCAAATGGGCGCTGGGGCGCTGCTCCGGGTACATTGCCTACTCCGGACCAGTTGTCGTAGAATCGTCATAACTCTTGCTACAATGGTCCGATTGAGCTGAAATTTTGACACAATGCAGAAGACATCTAGATCTACAACTTTCATGTTTTGAACTTTTTCAGATTCAAAGTTTATCATGATCAAAAATAAGGAAAACAGTAAGTCTGGAAA
>CAUOFW020001947.1:1443819-1459526 GCA_963454935.2 Ilex paraguariensis
TTTTTTTGGGTTAACATGTAAATTTGATGGATTGATTATATAGTAGTTAATTGGACCCGGTGTGGTCATTATAGTAGAATTGCACAGGTTGGATTTTGTGGTAGAGCTCCCCGTACAAAGGAGACTCTGCCCGAATTTTGTTAAAATATCAATGGTTGATGGATAAAAATTTCTTATTTATGGATTTATTTAGTGCTCTCATGATTGTGAAAGGTTTTAGAATGTAATGCCGTCCGAGGGGGTATTTGGGGCGTTACAATTTTTGGGTTGGATTCGTCACTACCGATGCGTCAGTAAATGCCCTTACCAAAGTTGTGTATCCTTGAAGGATTGGGTGTGTGTTTCGGCCAAGATATTCTCAATGTGTGTATTCATACAAAGTCTAACTACATACCTGAGATACATTGTTAGTAATTGTTTGTTGTGTGAAAGTTGGTTTTGCTTCTTCATTTAATTTATTGCAATAATTTAGGGTTGATTCTTACTTTTTTTTTATTCTTGAACTAAATTTTTTTGTAATAATTTTGGCTTAATATATGTTTTTATACCAGTTATATTTTGTCTCTATCATAGATATTCATGGCTTCACCCCTGGCAATATACATTTTTTTTTTGAAAATTTTTATGTTAAATGTACTTCATATATCAAAAATAATATAATAAATATAAATATGTTATATAGTGTGATTGGTTAGATAGAAAAAAATTAGAGTGCATAATTAAAGTGCCCACCTTGAGCAAAATTTCTGGCTCCGCCCCTGAATGGATGTCAATGAGCCAAATTTAAATTACACATTTCATCATGTATCATGGACAATTATATCATACGCATATAACCTCCAAAAACTAATCACAATGTCAATATATTAATACACTTATATCAACATTTTATCTAACAATAACAACATTTTATGTCATTACATAATCAAGCAATAACACTCTTAATCCTCAAGGCATAATGTAGACATATAATATGCACACAAAACAGCCCACACAATAGCCCCTAAACAAGCCACATAACGGCCCTGAAACAAGCCACAAAAAAACCCCAAAACAAGCCATAAAATAGCCCATAAACAAGCCATAAAATAGCCCCTATACATGCCATAAAACAGCCCCTAGAAAAGCCATAAATAACCCATAAACAAGCCATAAAATAGGCCCTAGACTAGCCATAAAATAGTCCACAATTTTAACCCAAAACAATCACCATTTCAGCCCCTTAACAGCCCACAATTTCAGCCCCTTAATAGCCCAAAAGGTAGGAATAAAACCAAAGTAGGAAGAACCCTACCTCTTGTAGCATTTACGAAGTAGTAGAACTTCCAAGAATACCAACCAAAGACCAAGAACCTTTTATTTCTCCAAATTCCCCTCTTGGATCTTTGGTGAAATTCACTTTTATTGGTACATGCTTGATCTATTTCCTTGTTGTTCCTCACCTCTTAACATCTCCCTCAACGTATATATGATGTATGTGTGAGGGAGAGTGTCACTCTCCCTTGGGATGATGTCAAAAGAAAGGGAAAAGGAAAGGTGGAATATGAAATGTACAAAATGTGTGTGTGTGAACAAAAGTGCTCCCCAAGCGCAAGGATTCTATTGAGTGTTTTGTTTTACTTGGAAAAGTATTCTAAGGTCGTCTCCTCGGAGAAGGATGTGAATCATTTTCAAAGTGATTTTGGTGAAAAGAAAGTGTAAAATCTTTTGTAGTTTGAAGTTGGTTTGTGATTGTAACAGCCCGCATTTTCTTTTATATATGTATATAGATATATAGTAAATAATTGTGGTAAAAATGTGGATGTGTAGTGATGTGTGTATGAATTTGGTAGATTGGAAAAGTAGAGATTTAAAATGTTAGTGGAAATAATAATTGAAATTTGGTTTTAATAAGTGAAAATATGAAATTTTAGGTCCTAGAACTTGTATTAAATAGGTTTGGGATGGATTTGGTTGGCTTACGAATGGATTGAAAATGGAAAAGGGATGAAACAGGACGTGAACAGTGCACTGGCTGCAACTTCAAGCGTGATTTCGGCCTTGATGCAGTCAATATCTCTCAAACCTCAAAACATGACAGATGTAGAGCTCTCTCTCCGCATTCCGTATCATCTTGAATCATCTTAATTGGAGCTCGGATGAGAGATTTATGCCCAGATAACGAAGTGATGTCAAAATAGCCCAATTAGCTTGAACAGTGCACTGGCTGCAACTTCAAGTCCGATTTAGACCTTGATGCAGTCAATATCTCTCAAAACTCAAAACATTAAAGTTTTAGAAATATTTCTTATCATTCCATAGCATCTTAAATCATCTCAATCGGAGTTCAGATGAGAGAGTTATGCCTAGATAACGAAGTGATATCAAAATATTCCAATTAGCTTCATTTTGCATTTAACGCCTCAATTTGCATTTAACGCCTCCATTTGCATCCTAAATCAAAATATAAGAATAATGAGTACATTTAGGCTTCAAATAAGTATAAAAGGCTTTAAGAAGCACCCTTTATCACCTTTTATTTGCAAACAACGTAAAACTTTATTAATAGCTAATTCGGATGGGTAAAATAGAAATTTTAGTGTTTTGGGTGTACGTTGACTTTGATTTTGAGATAAATCATAAACATAAATGTTTTTAGGTTACAATAACATTAAAAATGAATCCGGAACGTCGAAAAACCTCAGGATAGTCATATGGATCAAATTAGAGATTCTTAGTGGCAAAATCGTAATTTTGGATAAAACCAAAACAGGCTGTGAATAGTGAATTTTAGGGCTGAGGTGTTTTAAACCCCATTTTCATCTCATTTTCCCTCATTTCATTCACTCCACTCTCACCCCACACCTCTTGGAATCCTAAAGAGCATTAAATAGGAAGAAAGGAAGGGAAAAACAAGAGATTTAAGAGTAGATTGAAGATCAAAGCTCAAGTTCTTCCTACAAACTAAGGANAACCCTAGAGAGCATTAGAGAGGAAGAAATGAAGGAAAAAACAAGAGATTTAAGAGTAGATTCAAGATCAAAACTCAAGTCTTCCTACAAACTAAGGATTCAAAGTAGGGGTTTTCTCTCATTCACTTACATTGAGGCTAGGGTATTTATATATGTATGTTTTGGCTATCAATGGTATATATATATGATATGGAATAATCCTCTCTTAGGCTTTTTGTATGGATTACATGTTTTAAACAAAGTAGGGTTTAATACCCATGAAATCTTCTGTTTTGTTTTAAAACCCTAATTTTTGGAGAGTGATGTATTTTCTTCCTAAATGCTTTCTTTATTATGGATTTTTAAACCTTAGTGCTTTGTGTTGGGTAGAAAAATTATATTATTGTGATCTCATGTATTTTCTTAGTTGGTTGTAGAATTGTTACATGATATATTTTGGGGATTCTGGATAGATGCTTGTAAATTGAGATAAATGCTGACATTGTATGTTTGTTTGGGTTGTTTGTAATGCACATGAGTGAGAGGTTCCTTGTAAGGATGCTCACCCCTTCTTAAGAGGTTCTCGGTAAGGATGCTTGGAAAACAAAGTAGTGATTGGTGAGAGGTTCCATGTAAGGATGCTCATCCATTCTCAAGAGATTCCCGGTAAAGATGCTTGAGAATCAAAGGTGACCTAAAGGGGGATGGAGGTTACCACAAAGTATGTCACCTACTGAAAGAATTGTTGGGATTTGGTTATGACAATTAATGATTATTATTTGTATGTGGTGCTCGTTTATTCATGTAAGTAATGTTTTTAAATAAACTTGAGATCCTTTTTAAATGTCACTGTTTTATTTCAAATGATGTATCTATGTTATGTTAAAATTGTGACCGACCATTTTAAATACTTTTCTAAACCTTGTATGGGTTTGGGAGAATTTTTCTACAGAACTTCGTGCTCACCCCCTATCGGTAACATTTTTCAGATTACCCGCTTGTGGAGGAAGTAAGGGTCAAGGAGCCTACTACTTGGGAGACTCCACTAGATGGGAGTGTGGATCCCGAGGTGGACGGATAGAGCGACCTCCTTTCCTTTTGTATTAGAGTAGGACATTCTTTGGGAACATTGTGTAGCCTATCTTCTCTTGTTTATTCCACTGCGCTTCTTTAATTAATTTTTGAGATGTAATAGCCATGACTTGGGCTTATTCTTTTGGATAATGTTGTAAATATTCATGGATGACAAATGAAGTCTTGTTTCTTAAGGAATTATAGTAGTGCTCTCATGATATGAATGATTTTAGAATGTAATGTCGTCCAGGGTGTGTTTTGGGGTGTTACAAAGTTGGTATCAAAGCGTAGAATTTAGGTCTTACATGAGAGCTGTAGGTTATGGAATCACCTCTAGAGCTTTAGGATTAGGGTGAATCAAATCCTTGAGTGAAATTTTATACACGTTCTATGTCATAGCTTAACCTAATATTTAGGATGTCCTATACATCCATGAACTAAGTTATGAATTGATGTGCAGGATGAACGGCAAACAAGGACGGGATCACGGACATGGGTGTGGCCGTGGAGGTCAAGCGAATCCACCACCACCACCACCTCCGGATGCCCTGCAAGGCATTTACCAATGCTTGAGGGAGCTCACCACTTTGGTACAAAACCAAAATGGTAACAACAATCACAATGGTGGAGCTCATCCTCTCGCTCATGTACCGAGCAATGGGAATGGAGACCGAAGGATGATAGCTCTTTGGGAATTCTTAAGACAACGACCACCCAATTTTCAAGGGAGCTCCAATCTTTTGGAGGCGGATAGATGGATCTGCCAAGTGAAGAAGATCTGTGACGGCATGGGAGTTGTCGAGGAGTTGAGAGTTGGTTTGGCAACCTACCTGTTTGAGGGGGAGGCCGACTATTGGTGGGATGCCATAAAGAGGAGAAGGGACACCTACACACTCACTTGGGAAAAGTTCGATCAACTTTTCCAAGATAAGTACTTCCCTGAATCTGTCAGAGACCGAATGAAGGCGATTTTTCTTGCACTACGACAGGGTAGTATGACCGTGGCTGAGTATGAGAGGCAGTTTGACGAGCTCTCCTGTTATACTACGGGATTTATATCTACTGAGGTCGACAGGGCCAAGTGCTTCGAGCAGGGTCTGAGGCCGATCATTAGGGAAAAGTTGGTGGCTTTCAAGATCTGTGATGTTGGGGACTATATGGACAGAGCTGCACTAATAGAGAGAGACATAGAGGATAGCTAGCGATGACAGGGCTTCTCGAGAGGAGGTCCGATTCGGACGGGTGCTAGCACTAGTGGGGCACAGAGATCGACACCATACCGTTGCCCAGACCAGACAGGTGGACAACGACTTTTGACATCCCGAGGACAGGGAGACACTCAGACTAGAGCCGATATTACCCCACGATCCTGCTTTGCATGCAGAGGTGTGGGACATATTCGGATGCATTGCCCAATTTTTCCACCTCAGGGGCCTATCCAGACCGCCAGACAGGTACTAGTAGCCCAACCACCACCACCGAGGCCTGCATCGCAGTGATCGATACAAGCTCAAGCCCCCAACGACGCCAACCAAGGGCGAGTATTTGCTTTGACTCAGCCGGAGGAGGACATTGCCAATGCCATTGTGGAAGGTATCGGCCTTATTTACAATTCTTGGGCTCGAATATTATTTAACCCCGGTGTAACACACCAATTTGTACGCACAACATATGCACTTGATTTGGGATTGAGTTTCACGAAGCTAGAGCATGTTATGAACATTAGCTTGCCCACGGGAGAATGGTTAGATACTAGCCGAGTCTTCAAGGGTTGCGTGCTTCGCATTAGGGAGCACGAATTGATTGTGGATTTGATTGCTTTAGATATAAAGGGGTATGATGTGATTTTTGGGATGAACTTGTTGTCCGCTTTCTAGGGGGTAATGGATTATTTTCGCAAGCGGATTATATTTCAATTGCCAGGAGGAGTCATTTTTAGTTTTATGAATATCGAGATTCTTCCTATCCATTTCCTACTATGGGTAGTAGATTCTTAAAAGCGAAATCGGGAAGTCATTTGAATTTCTTAGCTAGCTTGATAGGAGATGACAGGGATAAAATCCATACGGATGTGGTGTTAATTGTATCAAAATTTTTGGATGCTTTTCCCGAGGAATTACCCAGATTATCGCCACATAGAGAAATTGAGTTCAAGATCGATCTCTATCTGGGAACCAAACCTATATCCATTGCTCCCTACCGGATGACACCTTTGCAGTTGAAGGAGCTAAGGAAGCAGTTGGATCACTTGTTGGCGATTGGGTTTATCCGTCTAAGCACTTCACCTTAGGGAGCCCCGGTCCTCTTTGTGAAGAAAACGGATGAGACTCTACGGTTGGGCACGGATTACCAGAGGTTGAATCGAATTACCGTGAAAAATAAGTATCTGTTGTCGAGAATTGATGACTTATTTGATCAATTGAAGGGTTCAAAGTGTTACTCCAAGATTGATCTTCGCACGGGGTATCATCAGATGTGGATTGAGGAGGAGGATATTCCTAAGACTACTTTTTGTAGCCGGTATGGTCATTTCGAGTATACGATAATGCCGTTCGAATTAACTAATGCCCCCGCAACCTTCATAGATTTGATGCACAGAGTCTTCCGGCCTTACCTCGATTAATTTTTCATTGTATTTATTGATGACATATTGATTTACTCACAGACTCAGGAGGAACATGCTCGTCATCTCTCTATTGTGNAATTTGTCATTGTGTTTATTGATGACATATTGATTTACTCACAGACTCAGGAGGAACATGCTCGTCATCTCTCTATTGTGCTACAAACATTGAGAGAACATAAGTTATATGCAAATATGAGCAAGTGTGAGTTTTGGATGAAGGAAGTGAAGTTTCTTGATCATGTTGTGTCCGAGCAAGGAGTAGCGGTTGATCCCGCAAAGATTGAGGCTGTGATGAAATGGGAACCACCGAAGAACGAAACGAAAGTACGGAGTTTCTTGGGGTTAGCCGGCTATTATCGTAGGTTTGTGGAAGGGTTCTCCAAGCTTGCGATGCCGATGAATTGCCTTACAAAGAAGCGGGAGAAATTTTTGTGGACTCAAGCGTGTGAACTAGCTTTTCACACCTTATAGGAGAAGTTGATGACGACACCTATCCTCATTATTCTGAGCAGTGGGGAAGGCTACGATGTCTACACCGATGCTTCACTACGAGGCTTGGGATGCATTGTAATGCAAGGAGAGAAGGTAGTGGCTTATGGCTCGAGGTAACTCAAGGTGCATGAGCAGAATTATCCCACACACGACTTGGAGCTGGTTGCAGTGGTGTTTGCTCTTAAGTTGTGGGGATGTTATTTATACGGGGAGAAATTTCAAGTGTTCTCGGACCAAAAAAGCCTCAAGTATATCTTCACACAGAAAGACTTGAATCTCCGGTAGAGAAGGTGGGTTGAGTACTTGGAAGATTATGAGTTCACGCTCAACTACCGTCTGGGGAAGGCCAATGTAGTTACCAACGCTCTTAGTAGGAAGTCTCGGGGTGAAATCAATTTCCTTGTAGTAAATAGGTGGAAAATGATTGATGCATTGGAGGAATACGATCTATGGGTGGATGGACCGGAGTATCGATCATATCTATTCAATCTTGTAGCTCAACCGATGCTTTGGCGACGGGTAGTGGAGTTGCAATGCCTGGATTCTGAACTCGATGGGATTAGAGCCCGATTGAAGAATGGAGAAGCGATTGAAGGATAGTCTTGGAAGAATGGAGAGTTGAGATATGGGGAGAAGCTATGTGTTCACGATGATTCATCCCTAAAGGAGGAGATATTGGGAAAGTGTCATCGCTCCAAGTTTGCTATCCACCCCGGTAGTAGATGTATAGGGACATGAAGCGTCAATATTGGTGGAGGGGAATGAAGCGAGATGTGGCTAAGTATGTGGCAAAATATGCGGTGTGCTAGTAGGTGAAGATTGAGCATCAAAGGTCAGGAGGAGTCCTACAGTCTTGGCCTATTCCAGAGTGGAAATGGGATCACATCATCATGGACTTCATATTGGGTTTACCACGGATGTCGCGCGGGCATAATGCAATGTGGGTAATTGTGGATAGACTCATCAAGCCCGCTCAATTTTTGGGTATGAAGACCACGGATACATTCGAGACTTTGAGCCAGCTGTATATCCGTGAGATAGTGAGGTTACACGGCGTGTTGCTCTCGATTGTGTTGGATCGTGACTCTAGGTTTGTGGCGAGATTCTGGCAGAGTCTACAACAAGCAATGGGGATAGAGTTACACTTCAGTATGGCTTTTCATCCCCAAACGGATGGCCAATCCGAGAGGGCGATACAGATTGTGGAGGATATGTTATGCGCTTGCGTGTTGGACTTCAAGGGGAGTTGGAGCGACGACTTACTGTTGGTGGAGTTTGCTTACAACAATAGCTATCGGGAAAGTATTGGGATGGCACCGTATGAACCATTGTATGTAAGACCATGCTGATCACCGACGTGTTGGTTAGAAGTCAGTGAGAGTAGTTTGTTTTGACCAAACATTGTTCAAGAAACTACAGAGAAGATTCAACCCATCCGAGAGAGGCTACGGACGGCGCAAAGTAGACAAAAGAGCTATGCGGATCACAGACGAAGACCCTTAGAATTAAAGGTGGGAGACTACGTATTTCTCAAGGTGTCACCCAAGAAGGGCGTGTTTCGATTCAGCAAGAAGGGGAAGTTAGCGCCAAGATATACCAGACCGTTTGAGGTAATCAAAGCGGTAGGCAGGGTGGCATATCAACTTCAACTACCAGCCCAGTTATCTGGAGTACATGATGTGTTCCACGTGTCCATGTTGAGAAGGTGTCACTTGGATGCAACTCTAGTCGTAAACTTGGAGGAGATTGAAATTCAAGAGGGAGCAACCTACGAAGAACAACCAGTAGAAATTATTGACGCCCACGAAAAAGTGCTTTGTAACAAAGTTATCAGATTGGTGAAGGTTTTGTGGCAACACAATGGAGTGGAGGCAGCTACATGGGAACCGGAGCAAGAAATGCAGGAGAAGTATCCATATTTGTTCACTACTTGAGGTAAGTTTTGAGGACAAAACTTTCTTTAAGGGGGTGGATTGTAACACCCCGCATTTTCTTTTATATATGTATATAGATATATAGTAAATAATTGTGGTAAAAATTTGGATATGTGTAGTGATGTGTGTTTGAATTTGGTAGATTAGAAAAGTTGAGATTTAAAATGTTAGTGGAAATAATAGTTGAAATTTGATTTTAATAAGTGAAAATATAAAATTTTAGGTCCTATAACTTGTATTAAATAGGTTTGGTGTAGAAATATGTGTTTGAGAGGTTTGAGATGGATTTAGTTGGCTTAGGAATGGATTGGAAATGGAAAAGGGATGAAACTGGACGTGAATAGTGCACTGGCTGCAACTTCAAGCGCGATTTCGACCTTGATGTAGTCAATATATCTCAAATCTCAAAACATTACAGTTGTAGAGATCTTTCTTAGAATTCCATAGCATTAACGAAGTTATGTCAAAATAGTCCAATTAGCTTGTTCACGTGCACTGGCTGCAACTTCAAGCCCAATTTAGACCTTGATGCAGTCAATATCTGTCAAAACCTAAAACATGAACGTTTTAGAGCTCTTTCGTATCATTCCATATCATCTTGAATCATCTCAATCGGAGTTCGGATGAGAGAGGTATGCCCAGATAACGAAGCGATATCAAAACAGTCCAATTAGCTTCATTTTGCATTTAACGTCTCCATTTGCATCCTAAATCAAAATATAAGAATAATGAGTACATTTAGGCTTCAAAAAATTATAAAAGGCTTTAAAAAGCACCCTTTATCACATTTTATTTGCAAACAACGCAAAACTTCAATAATAGCCGGTTCGGATGGGTAAAATAGAAACTTTAGTGTTTCGGGTGTACGTTGACTTTGGTTTTGAGATAAATCATAAAAATAAATGTTTTTAGGTTAAAATAACATTAAAAATGAATCTAGAAAGTCAAAAAATCTTAGGGTAGTCATATGGATCAAATTGGAGATTTTTAGGGGTAAAACCATAATTTTAGATAAAACAAAAACAGGCCGTGAACAGTGAATTTCAGGGCTAGGGTGTTTTAAACCCCATTTTCCCTCATTTCTTTCACTCCACTCTCACCCCATACCTCGTGGAACCCTAGAGAGCATTAGAGAGGAAGAAAGGAAGGGAAAAACAAGAGATTTAAGGGTAGATTCAAGATCAAAGCTCAAGTTCTTCCTACAAACTATGGATTCAAGGTAGGGTTTTCTCTCATTCACTTACATTGAGGCTAAGGTAGTTATATATTAATGTTTTGGCTATCAATGACATATATATATGGTATGGAATCATCCTCTCTTAGGCTTTTTGCAAGGATTACATGTTTTGAACAAAGTAGGGTTTAATACCCATGAAATCTCCTTTCTAGTTTTAAAACCCTAATTTTTGGAGAGTGATGAATTTCTTCCCAAATGCTTTCTTTATTATGGATTTCAAAACCTTAGTGCTTTGTGTTGGGTAGAAAAATGATGTTATTGTGATCTCATGTATTTTCTTAGTTGTTTGTAGAATTGTTACATGATATATTTTGGGGATTTTGGATAGATGCTTGTAAATTGAGATAAATGTTGGAATTGTATGCTTGGTTGGGTTGTTTGTGATGCACATGAGTGAGAGGTTCCTTGTAAGGATGTTCACCCCTTCCCAAGTGATTCCCGGTAAGGATGCTTGAGAAACAATGTAGTGATTGGTGAGAGGTTCCATGTAAGGATGCTCATCCATTCTCAAGAGATTCCCGGTAAGGATGCTTGAGAATCAAATGTGACCTAAAAGGGGGTGGAGGTTACCACAAAGTATGTCACCTACCGAAAGAATTGCTGTGAATTGGTTATGACAATTAATGGTTATTATTTGTATGTGGTGCTCGTTTATTCATTTAAGTAATGTTTTTAAATAAACTTGAGATCCTTTTTAAATGTCACTGTTTTATTTCAAATGATGTATCTATGTTATGTTAAAATTGAGATCGGCCATTTTAAATGCTTTTCTAAACCTTGTATGGGTTGGGGAGAATTTTTCTACAGTGCTTCGTGCTCACCCCCTATCGCTAACATTTTTCTGATTACCCATTTGAGGAGGAGGACGTAAGGGTCGAGGAGCTCGCTACTTGGGAGATTCCACTGGATGGGAGTGTGGATCCCGAGGTGGATGCATAGAGCGACCTCTTTTCCTTTTGTACTAGACTAGGACATTGTTTTAGAACATTGTGTAGTCTAGCTTCTTTTGTTTATTCCGCAGCGCTTCTTTGAATAATTTTTGAGATGTAATGGTCATGCCTTGAGCTTATTCTGTTGGATAATGTTGTAAATATTTGTGGATGACAAATGAAGTCTTGTTTCTTAAGGGATTATATTAGTGCTCTCATGATATGAATGATTTTAGAATGTAATACTGTCCAAGGTATGTTTTGGGGTGTCAGAGTGATGAAATTGAAATGGAAAACAAGTGTTGGCTAATCCGAAGGGTTCACTCCAATGGAAATGTCAAGTCAACCCGAAACCTTCCTCAAATGGTGCATAGATGAACGGTTGATTTGTGGGAAGCAAGGGACGAGATGGAAGTGAGGATCCAAGCATAACCCATGACAAGTCTACAGGATATCAAAAACTCACACCATGTCCTTACTCAACCCAGTCAAACCGAACCATCGTACACTGAGGGGAGGAAAGAAGATGAGTTAAAATGGCATACCCAAGAGGAGGTCTCCCTTGGATTAGCCAACTTAAAGACTTAGCTACTCATGCTTAAGGTAAAGAAAAAAATGTAATGAGAAGACATTATGAAGAAATAAAGACTAGGGCTAAGCATAAACGAATTGCACAAATATAACTTCTGGATAATCACCTCTTACTAAAGATTGGACGAGAAACTACTCACTTTTCATAGCTTTGATAAAGCTAGAAAAATAAGTGATACTCATCCCTCCAAGTAAAGGGGTTGCAGGGGAAAACATATTACACACAGATTCAATCCTCAACAAAGAATGATTGAATCATGTTCCACCCTTCACGGCTTTGGTAAAGCTCTAGAAAAGTGGAAGACTTTCACTCCTCTAAGGGAAGAAGAAAGCTCAAGACAATGTAAATAAAAGAAAGCTATAAATTAAAAGATACAATAAAAGAAAGCAATAATAACTTTTCGAGGGTTATCCACTACCAAAAGGTACTCCTTTCAAGAAAGCATTGATACAATTAAACCATAATAACTTTTGGAGGGTTCCCCACTACCAATAGATGCTCTTTCCAAGAAAGATGATACAAGAAAACAATAATGGCTTTTGGAGGGTTTTGTACTACCAAAAGATGCTCTCTACAAGAATAATGATACAAGAGAAAAAGGTACTCTTTACAAGACCCAAGGGGTGCTATTTACTGGCAAAAAGGGAGAGTTTGAATTACACTTTGGTCTTCCTCCCTTTTGAGCTTTTGATAATTGGTAGCCTATAGTTTGTAGCTTTCATAATTGGCACCCTATAGTTTATAAGTTTGATAATTGGCTCCTCAGTAGTTTGTAGTTTTGATGCAATTGGCTCCCCAGTAGTTGGTAGCTTTGATGCACAAACTCTTGAAAAGAATAACAATCAATGCATTATCCTTAATTCACATAATAACCCTAATTTGGCTTATTTTGACTAGTTTAACTTTATTTAACTAACACAATTGACCTATTAACTTAATTAAATTATGCCTTAATTTGGGTTAATCACACCCCCCAAGCTAAACATTACTAGTCCCTAGTAATAAATAACAAAATAAAATCACTTTCGTATATAACACGATTGCATTTAGCATATGTAACAAGCCCTTAAACCCCTTGGTGATCTCTAGTGGACAAGTTTTGTCTCGTGAAGGTTTCCAGTGAGCTACCTACAAACTTCAGTCAAACAGATGGGTTAAAGTAAATTAGCATCATGGCCATTGGGACGCCTAACCCTTAATTGTGACTTACATCCCGCAAGCTCCTCTTTCATAGGTATTTATTCTATGCAAAAATTAGCATTAGTTACATTGGCATTTGGAATTCCCTGTGCAGTAGAAATGATCTTTCTAGAAACAAGAATTTTTATATAACAAACATTCCACTTTACCACCCTCCATGGATAGCTTTGATTTCACAAACCTCTCTTAGGAATGCCCTTAGCAAAAATTCCCTCCGATTATATTGACTTGTCTCTCAAAGGGCATGTGATCAGAGTATGGCCAATTGAAAAAATCATATGCACAGTTAGAAAAGGAGTGAAAGTTTTAAGAAAGTAAACTAATCATGTTCTTAACATAATCTCATGGAAGGATATCAATGCAATTAAAGAAATACTATTTAACATACCCTAGCTTTCGGTCCACAATACACACATGCATCAAACTTGAGATCAATTAGGGCTTTGTATGGGTTGTAATGTGTGCCCCCTCATTTAAATTAAAGAAATACTATTTATACATATATATTATGTGTGCCCCCTCATTTAAATTAGGCCCACATTATTTACTCAAAATAATTAAACAATTAAGTCCATTTAAAACAAAAAAAAAAATTGAATTCACTATCATCTATTAAAACTCATTAAAAAAATCAAATAATTGACCTATCACAATCCCCTCAAGCCTATTAAAAAATAAAAATTTTAGCCCAATATTAAAAACAAAAATTTTGGCCCAACATTAAAACAAAACTTTTGGTCCACTTGACTAAAATATATCTTATCTTTCCTTTTTTTTTTCTCTCTGTATCACTCACTTGTAGTTGCCCACTGCTGAACCACAAGAAAAAAAGAAGAAATAGAGAAAAGCTTAATACACGAGAAGCTCAGTTCCTTGAGTTGTTTTGTCCTTCCTTGCATCAACTTATAAAATTATTTTATACATTATATTTACCCCCCAAATTTTTGAAAATTTTAATAATGGTTCTAGTCTTTTTTTTTTTTAATAAATTAGTGGACCACTAACCCTCTAAAATAAATATGTTAGTTTTGGATTGATTCAATGTTTTATTTGTATATTGACAAAAATATAATATTTCTCTTTATCTAATACAATGTTCGTTACTTTTTAAGAATGATTTTTAGTTTTCATTTACCATTTTTTTTAGTAATAGTAGTCCATAACCTAATAAAATACGAAAATTAATTTACATTTAATTCATATACAAAAAATTTTAGAGATTTTTAAAAATTTTATATTTTATTGAAATATATAATTAGGTTAAAGTGTACTAAAAAAATTATTTTGTGTCTTTTTGTTAAAATTTTGTTTCGGCTAAATAAAAATTGAATTTACTATTTCACAATATTAGTGTTGATTCTTACTTTTTTTAATTCTTGAACTGAATTTTTTTGTATTAATTTCGGCTAAATATATATTTTTATACCAGTTATATTTTGTCTCTATCATAGATATTCATGGCACCGCCCCTGGCTATATACATTTTTTTTTGAAAATTTTTATGTTAAATGGACTTCATATATCAAAAATAATATAATAAATATAAATATATTATATAGTGTGATTGGTTAAATGGAAAAAAATTAGGGTGCATAATTAAAGTGCCCACCCTGAGCAAAATTTTTGGCTCCACCCCTGAATGGATGCCAATAAGCCAAATATAAATCACACATTTCATCATGTGTCATGGACAATTATATCATACGCATATAACCTCCAAAAACTAATCACAATGTCAATATATTAATACAATTATAGCAATATTTTATTTAACAACAACAACCAAGCATGTCATTACATACTCAAGCAATAACACCCTTAATCTTCAAGGCATAATGTAAACATATAATATGCCACAAAACAGTCCACACAATAGCCCCTAAACAAGCCACATAACGGCCCTAAAACAAACCACAAAACAGTCTCTAAACAAGCCATAAAACAGCCCCTAGACATGCCATAAAACAGCCCCTAGAGAAGCCATAAAATAGCCCATAAACATGCCATAAAATAGTCCCTAAATTAGCCATAAAACAGTCCACAATTTCAACCCAAAATAGTCACAATTTCAGCCCCCTAATAGCCTATAATTTCAGCCCCTTAACAGCCCAAAAGGTAGGAATAAACCAAAGTAGGAAGAAACCTACCTCTTGTAGCATGTAGGAAGTAGTAGAACTTCCAAGAACACCAACCAAAGACCAAGAACCTTTGATTTCTCCAAAGTCCCCTCTTGGATCTTCGGTGAAATTCACTTTTCTTGGTACGTTCTTGATCTATTTCCTTGTTGTTCCTAACCTCTTAACATCTCCCTCAACGTATATATGATGTATGTGTGAGGGGGAGTGTCACTCTGTAATACCCCACATGCGTTTAAATAAAATAAAAAAAAATAAAAGACATAGGTGTTCAGTAATTATTTCATTTGAAATGATAAAATAGTATAACTCAAGGAAAGAGTAGTTAAAAGATTAGTTTCGGTATGAAAATGTACAAAATAAATCATAAAAGAACTTGAACTAATTAGGTCGATGTAGAAAAGTATGTAGGATAAGTTAGGATTAAAGTTGGAAGGATTGGAAGTGAAAAGGGGCGCCCAAATGGGCGCTGGGGCGCTGCTCCGGGTACATTGCCTACTCCGGACCAGTTGTCGTAGAATCGTCATAACTCTTGCTACAATGGTCCGATTGAGCTGA